>BLKR01004787.1:0-97639 GCA_011170035.1 Teleogryllus occipitalis | reverse complement strand
ATTTTACAGTGTTACATATACATATTCCATGGGTAACCTGAAAATTTAGGATGCTTTTAGAAGCTTAGAGTTTCAGAATCTTACATCTGAGCTTCAAGGAAGGATTGCTTGCAAAAAACCTTTCTAACTCATTTGCGAAACATTTTATTACATCGGATGATTCAGAGAAGATAGCTTATAGGAAGACGTTGATAAAAAGACTATGTGAATGCACAGAAGACTGAAAAGCGGCTTTGCAGAAAAGAAAAGTTCGCAAAAACTAAACATTATAGAGAATGGCAAACAATCGAAAATGTATCGTAAAATAAAATGTTAAAAAGATGAGAGGCGAGGGTTAGAGAGTACCTCATGAAAAAAGTGTATTGTCCACATAAGATAGAAACGAGTGGTGCTACAAAAGCACACACTTTCTCGCATTATTTCTTTCCTCTTCCTCCTCTTCTTCTTCTTCTTCTTCTTCTTCTCCTTCTCCTCCTCTTTTTCTTTTTCTTCTTCTTTTTGCACTTTTCGGAAATACAGAGTTAAAAGAAAATTAATAATGCGTTATTTCGCTCTATCTGTGACAAAAAAATAAAGAAAACGTTTCGAGTCGTTTTGAGAATTTTTTAAAAATAAATCGCTTTAAATAGGTTCCAAACATTTTTTATGTTTCCTTGGAGAGAGCAAAGCAAGTTACTCACAATAAGGCGAAAAGGACGCTTAACAAGATGGAACAGGTCTCATTTTTAGTTAATTTAACGTCTTCCTACAACTACAATATTACTTTTTTCCTGAATGAAATATGTTCAAAGACATCTTGAAATAAGGTCATGTACAATTTTTTGAAAATATGAGTAGTTTTCGCGCAATTTTGCGTGAAATAGACAATTTTAAAACAATTATTTTCTCAAAACGGTTCCAAATTTTTCCGTTACTTTTTTTTTCGTTGTAGCTAAGGGAACAATGATACTGGTTCCATTTTCAGCGAACTTTGCATTTTCGAAAGCACAAAATTAATATTGCAAAAGTGCAATATTGGTGATAGAATTTTTTCTCTTATTTAAAATATATTCTAGTAAATTGGATCAATAAAGAAGGTCACGCACCATGTTTTGAAGAAACGAATAGTTTTCGCGTAATTTTTGATTGAAGTTAATGCATTTTATAATTTTTTTTCTCAAAAGTGGCTCCACATTTTAAAATTGTTCCCCAATGAGGGAGCAAAGGACGTTTCGAATGGCGCGGTCTCCTTTTCGTTGAATTCCCTGAATTTTTGAAAATTGCAAAAGTTAGAAATAGAGTGAGAAAGTATGTGATGTATCGCTAGGTCGTTACCAGTTTCCGACGCAAAATCGCAGCTTTCCTCTAAACGATTGCCATACTTTCTCTATGCTACGTACGTAATAAAGCGAGAAAGACAAATGAAGTCATGATTCAAAATTGCCTTGTCACTTGCAAGTTGAGGCGATTGTTCCGTACTGATCCCATTTTTCAGAACAGAAATGTGAAACTCGCTGTCGTATGGAAATTATTACAGAAGGCAATAGGAAGAGTAAGAGGTTCATGAAACTCTGCTTTACGATTTGACATATAGTCCACCTGAAAGGGCGGAAATTTGTAAATGTTCAAAGTTTGGCAAAAATGTGCGTTTTCCCACCCAGACTCCAAGCAGCGCTAAGTGCGTCTGTCTCGCCTTCTCTCCAAAGGAGTCGCTGTTGCACTGCCTGTATCCCCTTCGGACCGCCTAGCTGCCAGCCTCAAGCCGTGTGTATCGCAAGTTCTGTCGCCTTTGGGCGCATCATTCTTCTTCGCGGGCAAGAATGAGTTCACGGATTTACAGGAACAGGACACACGTCTTTTCGAAATCTGACGCAGCCCTCTTCATAGGTTCGAAGGGAATTTTGAATCGCCCTCACCTGTAGAACCTGTCAAAATAGGAAGTGTTAAAAGTTTTATGAAATTCTGGTCTTTGCAGTATCAGTCACGTGACTGACGTTAGAACTGCATCGACGATCCTTGCGCGTAAGGTGCCACCTTACGCTCCACGTCAAAGCTCAGGGTTGTAAAGTGAACATTACACCAAGCTGTTCGAAATCGATGCCGGTCTAGTAAGCCCCTACGTGAGCGCATAAGATTTGGATCAATCCAAGTGTGGAAGCAATGATCCTATCATATGGATCCGAGGTTAAATTGAAATTTATTTTAGATAGAATACGTGATATCTTATGAGATTGAACAAAGGTATTTTAAATTGTCGCTTACAAACCAAAATGCGGGTGTTTGTCGTCTCATGCAGCGATGGCTAATACATTATGGAGCTAAGGAATATCACATATGTGAATCACATATTGGCATGTGACACCTCCTTGCGCTCAACGACTATATTTGTTTATAGTGCCTAAAGTATGTCACCAATGCTCTAAAACTCTTTTTGAGCTCTAACGTAGGGAGAGACTAACGTCGAATGTCCCGTGTTAGTAGTGCATAAGGTCACGTTGCTACAAATGTATTAAAACTCGCTAATAATATTTTGCTCTGAACCTTCAAATACTCTAGATACGCTACAATAAGATAGGACCAAAGTGACAATTTGGAAAATAAGTTAACATGTTTACTTCAGACTCACTTCAGAATCACTTCGCCGCGTCAGCTGATCTGATACCTCTTGATACAACATTACTTCATTGATGGACGTCTTGATGGTCACGAATCACATGGTAAACGTATGCACCTTGCGTTCAAGACTAATTTTGAATAATTCAAAATACTTATCTTAAAAAGAAAGCCTTGTAATGTTTGAAAAAAAAAAGGAATTTTTAAATCGTCATAAATAGCACTGCAATTCCTAATTTCGATACTTCCCGTGACGCATTGTATATTTTTCGAACGATGAAATCTCATGAAGTGTCGAAGTCATTTATTAGAAGTCTCAAAATAAATGTCAGAAACTTCTATGGCATGTAGGGGGACGAAGATGATCGCTTTTCGTCAATGAGCATATTCGATTCTAGAATTGCATCGAAGGAAGTCGGTGGAATCTAAGTCCAGAGAGCTTACATAAAAGCCCCACGCCGTGTGGGATGACTCCCTTCTTTGCGGGAGGGGAAGAGGAAAAGAAGGAGAGGAGCGGCCGAGTTTGACCCGCGTCATGGTAGGCAGAACGAAAAACGTTTTCGAGAAAAGCGGACTCAACCAGCAACGGATTTCCCCTCACCACGGACGCCGCCAGTGCGGTCAAATAGCGTACGTCCGTCCACTCAGAAAGCAGGCAAATGGCGCCCGCTTTCAGCAGGCCCTCCTAACCTACCACTACAATCGCTCAGGCATTGTTGCATTAAATGCGAGTCTGTTTCATGTTGCCCTAAGCAAAACATTAAAGACGTGCAGTACATTCAGTCTGAGTCACCTCGCGCAATTTCTGCCTCCTTGCACTTGACTCATCACACCGTAAAAACCATGAAGATGTACGACGTTTTGGTCATGTAATGTAATATTCGATTCGTAATGTAGTTTACAGAACCAAGTTCTATCATGACAATACGATAATTTGAGTAACATTTCGTTGTGTAATGTCCAGGTTCTGCTGCAAACGTTGATACACATCATTAGAGAATAGCGTATTTCAATTCACATTTAAACTTCGTAATTTCAGCATTAGGTTGTAGTTAACTTGAAATTCGTATTTATGATAAATTTGACGTATATCTTTCTTTGATTGTTATTTTTTTCTATTATTTGTGTTTACTCTGTTTTGTTAAGGTCGCCACCGTTAATTAACACTTATACTATTTAATGTTATGATGAATTTAAGAGTAATTAAATGAATGATTGTTGAAATATTTATTTTTGTCATTTTACGAACTAAGTATCTAATTTATTAAAATCCAGAACAATTCCATCAATATTGTGTTGCCACGTCCAGGCCAGACAGCAGTTGAACAAATTTACAAAACGAGCCCAAAAGAACATGTGATGGAAAATCTCATATCAAGATGTACACAATGTACGCATGTGACATTTACTCCTTATTCGTAGGCTAAATCGTCTAGTACAGATGCTTGTCAAGTAAACACATCTCCTTGCCTGTGTCGGAACGAGTACCTTCCATCCTGCTTAATACGGCTTCACGAGTTCTCTAACAGAGGCAAAAGCCACATGTGTAACTTAGAGTTATGAAATTTCTTACAAGTTCATTGGTAAAATGTGATAATCTTCGAACCCCAACAAGCCCTAGAAGTTTGTAATATTTATTCTGACATATTGTACAAGTAAGCCAAATGGTCAGGAAGGAATGAAGGAAAATGCGTCAGTTGGCGTCATGGATAAGAGCATGGATAGGGCGTTCAGTTATGTGGCATACAGTAGCTGTCACTTTGGTCCTATTTCACACAGAACGACACAATAGCGAGTGGCACTGTCGTCCCACAACCACACAACAGCGAGTGGCGCTGCTGCTGGCAAAGCATTGGTTTGAAAAGAAATATTCAGAGAGATGGTGCAGTGGCGCTGCGTTGAGAGTCAGCATTCCCGCCGTTAGCGACGCAGACGCGCTTTCCCGCCACCGCCAGCGGAACACCGTCCTAAGTAAGAACCTTCTCACTAGGCCACTCGGACGCGCCTCTAATCAGCTTTACATGTTCACTGCCATGCGACCGCCCGAAGCGGCGTGACTCGTGAATCCCTCCTTTCCTCGTGCTCATTGGGGCCGTATACCGACTGCATCCCTTGGTCAACTTTGCCTAAGCCGTTTTCCTACCTCTCCAAAAGGGCATACTGTATCCCGTTCCGTTTTCCCCCTTTGGGTAAGGATTTATTTATGTTTACCGTGGTCTGCTTTGTATTATATTAATTGATTATAATTTAGCTCTTTCTGTTTTCAATAAACATTTGTACGTCTTTTCAGAGCACTGCCAACGTTGAAAACCACACTTGATTGTTGAGTGAAACAAACCTTAAAACCTCGTATCACGAACATCTTTTTACTTCATTGTCTTACAAAAATTTTCAGAATTGTGTATTTTATGTTTGAGGTTTTCTCTGGACTGGTGTGAGAACATCTACATGTGCTACTTATGAATGCTAACTCAGCAAAAATGTTTACTCCTTGGGAAACACCAGATGAACGGAACGGGATGGAATCGGGCTATGCCTTCTCAGGTACGGAAAAGTGGAAAGGGATTAGCTGGGAAGCAGGGGTGAGGGAAAACTAACCGAGGTGCATTCGAGCTATGCCCTTACAGTTAACGAAAAATATAAGAGGTTAACTCTGAAGCGAGGGTGAGAGGAAACTGACAGCGAGATGCAGTCGGGCTACGCCCTCGGGTAGTGAATAATAAAGGGGAAGCGAGAGTGAGAGGAAACTGACCGCGGGATGCAGTCGGGCTGCGCCCTCTCATTTAACGGAAAATGAAACGGGAAACGAGGGTGAGCGAAAATGTACAGAGGGATGCAGTCGGACTACTGCCTCTCAGGTAACAACAATGAAAGTGGAAGTGAGGATGAGGGGAAACTGACCGCGGGATACAGCCGGGCAGCGTCCTGGCATTTAACGAAAAATGAAAGGGGAAGCGAGGGTGAGCGAAAACTGACAGCGGGATGCGGTCGGGCTACGCCCGTTCAGGAAACAAAAAAAATGAATGGGGAAGCGAGGGTCAGGGGAAACTGACCGCGGGATGCAGTCGGGCTACGCCTTTTCATTTAACGAAAAATGAAAGGGGAAGCGCAGGAGAGGGAAAAGCGCGCAAGCTAGTCGCGGGATTCCCCTAGGTGGGGCGTACCTGCGCGTGGCCGGCCTCGGCGGCGAGGTGCAGCGGCGCGCGTCCGTCGTCGTCGCGGGCGGCGGGCGCGGCGCCGGCGCCCAGCAGCAGCCTGGCCACGGTGGCGTGGCCGCGCGCCGCCGCCTCGTGCAGCGCGCCGCGGCGCCGGCGGTCGCGCGCCGCCGGATCGGCGCCCGCGCACAGCAGCGCCGCCGCCACGCGCGCCGCGCCCGCGCCGGCCGCCAGCGCCAGCGGCTCGCGCCCCCAGCGGTCGCGCGCGCCCGGCGCCGCCCCGCCCGCCAGCAGCGCCGCCACCTGCGCAACAGTGGGCTGGCTGCTCGCATCGGCAGCTTGCCGCTGGTCCCTCCATCCATGCCAGGCGAATGACGGTGGAGTTCTTTAACGAACGTGCCACGGACCGCGTGCGGGGACCGCGCCCCCTTCCTGGTATCCTCACTCCTTACTTACACACTCTTAGACATGCACTGCACTACCATACATGCTGGGAGACGAGTGAGGAACTTAGTGCTTGGCCCAGTTCGGGCGGTACTACTGGGGGAGATACTTAGGGGGACAGCTCGAAGTGTAAGTCGGCGCCGGATCTCACTTCCCGGCTGGGGAGGAACGTCACAACCCAGAATATGCACTACGCTAACGTTACTAATGATCTTAGTAGTTGAAGCTGCCGGTAACCCAATCAATTTTGTACGTGAGTTCTGCATATCCAGCTCCACTTAGGGTAATGTGGCCTGGAAAATGTCTAGGCTCTAGGGCAACGCCAGAGATACTTTTCCATTCATCCCCCTGATGGGTTAACGTTATCAGGAAATGAAGAGTGTCTGAAGACAGAAGCTTTGCTTTGCATTGACATGGTGAAGTTTTTCAAAGATAATTGATCGCTTTAAGCATTTTTAAGCTGCTTGCTACCACCACTGAGGACTGTAGAGCTTCATGCCCTTGCAATAGAATTCACTTGCTTGGGGGGCGGGAAGTACATTTAGTTTCACAATTCCCATCCTAATGTTCGAGGGTAAAGGGAGGAATCTTCAAGGTTCCCGGCACCCTCTCCTGCTTTCCTTCATTGATCCTAAAACTACAAATCACCCCACGTTACGTATCTCTTGTGTGTGATCAGACTTGACCCACACACAAATGCTGCAAATTATATGTCGATCCATTTGTCACCATTATAGTAGCAAAAGCAGCATATTCCCCTCTTGGTTTCGTGTTAAATGATTTAGTACAGTGGGTGCACCGGGATTCTACATGAACCCACCATAGGAAATATTGCCTTGCTTTCTAGAAAGCATTTAATTGTTTTTACTTCCTCGCCTACTTCGAAGCTACGTAGTAACTTCTTTTCATATCAAGAAAGCGGTCTAATTTTGGAGAAGTGCTCCACGCAACTATCTCGAATTTTGATGCAGTTTTGGATTCAGAATCCCACATGTCTCAAAATAACAAAATACAAAAAGCAGTAAAGTCGCCGAAAAACTAAGACTTAAAAGGAAGATAGATTCTTAATGAAATCTCTTATGCAAAGGTACATTATTAAATAAGATCATGCACAATTTAAGGATGAACTGACCCCCACAAAGTGACTTCCTCGCCTCCTGAGACATTCCCAAGAAGGCACAAACCACACTTCCTCCGACTCCTTATGCGCAGCCCCAGAAACATATTTAAAACCCGTTTCTAACTTCCCTCTGTGCACCGTTTCTCGACTTTCGCCACAAATTGCGAGGTAATCATTACGAGACTCATCATATTATGTTTTACTTTTTGAAATTTCATTTGATATTGTTGAAAATGTATCTAGTTTAATCTTCCCCTTTTTATTGGAAAACATTTTTTAAAGGTACTTACGTTAATTTCATTATTTGTATTAATTGTATGATTTGTATTATCTTATTGTTAATTACTTTTTAAGATTTTTATTTGTTTCTCTTGTCTTTATACATTTCTAGACTGATGACGGCAAAGCTGTCCGAAGTCGACCCTCTTAATAAATCTAAGTTGACAAAGATGACTTCCATTTTAATATCAACACCTCATCAGCATTCCCACAATTCATGAACCATTTGTCGAAAATGTGAGCAGTTTTCGTGTAATTTTGCGTGAAATACTGGTAATTCGAATCTGCGATTCTGGGGTAATATTAAAATTGGAGCAACCGTGAGAAAAGTGTGTTGAGAAGCAGAGAGATTTGAAGAGTTCTGTGATCGGCTGTTCGGTGATTCAGGCGCGTTCAAGCTGCACGGGTCACGCTTCGCGGAGCAACTTTCGAGCCTCGGCGCACTCCGTCCCTCAGCCGCCGCGCCGGCGCCCGGTCCCCGCTTCTCGATTAGCGTTCCCAACAAAACGCGCGTCGTAAGCGTGTATGTGTGAAATTGCGTGATCATTATACCAGCTGCGATACTTCATTCACTTGTATCCTAAGGGCTACATCTCCACACTAACAACTTTCACTGTCTTCCTAGCCATAGCGCCATAGTCCCGGTCTTCCTACTGCGGGTAAGCCGACGCTTTTGGCCATGTAAACTATAAGTTTTGCAATTAACTGCGACACTTCATGGGCAACACCGTCGCCTCTGTAGCATTGTTGGCCGGGAGGTTCCAGGATACGGGTCCGACGGTGGCGCATTTTCGACTCTAGGTAGACACCTGGGTCCAAGGCAAACACTTTAGAAGAGAATGTATTTGCCTGATTCTCTGATCGACAGTTTTTCGTGGTTTCTCCGATCTATACCACGGCGAATACCGTAACAAACAGGACACTGTCCGCGCACGCTGTGTTTCCTTCACATTCTTGTCCTCTTCGCTCTCCTAACACACACACTAACACACACACATGTCGGGAGATCAGATGGGAGTTTAGAGCTTGTCCGTGTTGGGAGCGGAACCCTGCTGCTGGAGATTCTTGGAAGGGAAACACGACAACCCGGCGTATAGGTCTGCGCTGGGTCTCATATTCAACACCACCATCTCCCACTGGGTACAATTAAATGCTAATGATCTAAGTAAGACGTGTACACAAATATTCACTCATTCACTTCCAGCCATAGTGCGCTCTCGCTCTTCCTCCACTGGCGCCTGATCTACACGACGCTATTAGCGTTCACAACAAAATGCGTGTGGTTAGCGTGTGAATGTAGCTTTGTGAAGCCTTGGTCTCAAACCTTGCGCGCCGAAAAGTGAGAGGCTCGAGTCCCATTGTAGTGAATTTTCGAACCAGTCAAAAACTTAGGTCGAGATCGGCCTCTACCTGGATGAGGATTATGCTGTCCCGCTGCTCTAATCCCTCATTTCGGAGATTTCCTCTGCTTATGTCCAAAAGAATGCCGGATCATATGGTTCATGACGTAATCCTACCTTGCTCATCTTGTCCCCATCTGCGTCTTAAGCGCTGAGTTATGGGCTACGCGTACATCTCCAATTGTCCCATCTCCCACGAAAACCCTTGCTCTGATCGGTCGTTTCCTTCAATCCATTCCAAGCGTTTGCTAGACCAATATGCCAGAGATAGCATATGACCCTTTCTTCCTCATCCTGCCCTCGTTCCCAACCCTACAGTTGATTTGATGAGCTTACACCTCATTTTCGAATGATATATCCACATCGATCGAGGACATTTCCGACAAGTAGACTACTTGCCGACGAAATTAAAAATTCGTCGACAAGTAGCGCGTTTCCCGAGGTACTGAAGTTCGTGGAGCCGGAGGACCTAGGTTTAAGTCGCGATAGCCCGTCGAGAGGATTGTCAACATCTGCTAAATGGCTAGAAGAAAGTCGCCCTCGGCGTGGAGAATTAGACTTATTGATTGTTTGATTGATTAATGATTCCGGGTGCGTCAACTGGTAATATCATTAGTCCCGTTAAGGTAGTGCATGTTTTATTGCGAGAGGTGGCAGCGATCTTTCCCAGCTGACTGGCGAGATCCGGCGCCGACCTACATGTTAAATTGCGGGGTTTTCCTCAACCTGGTATCTCCCACCAGCGGGGTACCGCCCCAGCCGGGACTTGTTGTAAGTCCCCCTTCGGTCTCCCGGCATGTATGGTAGTGCAGTGCATGCGAGTGTAAGAGTAAGTGCATGCGAGTGAAACTCATATTTGCGAAAAATTGTACATGAACTGATTTCTAGATCCGTCTTTGAACAATAGATTTCATTAAAAAATAAATCCGCCTTTAATATCTTAATGATAGGAAGACGCCAAAAATATTTTTAAACTTATACAATTTTCCAAAAATTAGGAATTTCAATGAAAATGAGACACGTGCTATTTTTCAAGCGTTCTTTATGTTACACGAGGAGGAAATTAAATCGAAACATTAAGAGACAGTTTTGTGAAAAGTTTGAAAATACTGAGTTTTCATGTAAAGAACTCCCAAATATCAAAATATCCGTTTCAAACTTGCAGGGCCTTGAGTTCGTCTAGATCAATCTGGGAATATCAATTTTGAAGAAAATAGTCTGAATGATTTATGCGCTAGGGTTGACCACAGAACAAACACAGACGGGCAGGCAATCATTTTGCGTCAATCGATTCGAGTACCCCCAAAACATGGATTCTGACAACATGATAGAGGAAGTAATTTATCACATGTAGAGATGTGATTTATCCATTTTTCGTTACCAGGGCCTGACAATAAGAATTTATCTGTTGAAAATTCGCCGTAATCCCCCACAGCATTACAATACTTTCTCATATTATGAGTAAAACTAGAAAGGTAAAACTAGAAACGGAGGGTGATAATAAAGTAGATATTGGTGTTCGTTGCATCTGAAGTAATTTTACATTTTACATTTTCCTTTCCTCTGAAAACCTGCAACCGTGCAATGCAATTGGTATTTTTCTATATCCTTAACTTCGTTTGTTAAACAACTGTGCTTTAGTAGAGAAATTTAAGTTCTTGAAACTTAGAAAGCATATTCATATATTTTCTAACATATAAACTGCTCTTTTTGTTGGATTTCGAATTTCAGAAAAAAAGGCAATTCCGAAGATGTAAACAGTAGCTATACATTAACTACACTTCCAATGGGTATAGCCGACTCCTAATGTGAACGGAAACATGTTCGACTTTGATTGCAATGTAGAGATACGATAATTGCCATTCAATGTAACTGCTTCTCACGTTGTTCAAGTCTCACCTTTTTGACGGCTCTGTTCGTCAAGAAATATTTCTTTTGAGCTTCTACGCAGGACACAGGTCAGGGGGAGGCGATAAAAAACTAAAGAAATTGCAGCAAACTGTCATTGCACTTCACGGCAGAGTGCCAGGCAAGAATTTCTAAAGAACCTCTGTGAAGTTTGTTTGCAGTGATATTTGAACACTGTTCGATGTGAAGTGACAAAGAAGGAGTGACTATGATTAGCATGAGAACCAGATAACCATAGCTGTTTCTTTGATCAAACAATTATCCTGCCAACATATCTCGTCCCTCCAGCAATGGAAAGAAATTCTATGTAAAGCAGTTGTTGAGAATTGAGTGAGCGAAGCCGCGTCGAGGGCAGTGATACCATCGTTTCGACCGTCATGTTCAGGGCTGGAGTGCATTTCGACCGTCATATTCGTGGTCTTCTTCAGGGCTTGAGTGCTTATACTGATACATCTACGTGGAAACCAGTGGTTCAGTTCCAGGGCCCTCCAGCCCTGAAGAAGACCACGACATGGTGGTCGAAACTTCAGCTTCACTGCCCTCGACGCGGCGTCACCCTTCCAAACGAGCACCTTCCCATCACATGTTCAGTGACAAAAGGGAATCATCTGCGACCCCCTTCATGCCTTAGAAGTTTGGAGACATTTGTATGCCTGCAAACCAGTGGTTGCGCGCTAGTGTTGGTATCGTGTGCACTGACCGCCTCCGTGCGGCCCGCGCCGGCCGCCACGTGCAGCGCCGTCCTGCCCCCGCGATCGGCTGCCGCAGGATCGGCGCCCGCCGCTAGGAGCGCGCGCAGCGTGTCGACCACCTCCGATGACGACGCCGATGCAGACGTCGACGCCGACGCCGACGCCTCCGCTTCGCCCGCCGGCCCCGCCGCTGGCGTCCTCTGCCCCTGGGCGCGCCACACGTTTCGATGGTTGGAAACACTAGGAACTGGCGTACTTTTAGATTGTTTCAAGCCAAATGGCGGAAGAGTTTTGCAACAGATGGTATAAATATTTATATTACACGAATTACAATAATTATACAATTATTATAACATTACTCATTACCGTTACAATTAGTACGAAATAATAATTTTTCAACATCGTTCTTTTAACATTTGATGGGAAATCGTGTCCGTAAACCATATTTGAAAGGCGTAGAAGTATTATCTTGAAAGAAAAACTTTTACCATTGTAATCTGTCTTGTTTATAAGAAACTCGTACGATGTATCTGTTGGCACACTTCAGCAATCGTTGAACAGTAGACTTCGCGAACCATAATATTTCCGTCTTTGCAAGTGATTTCCATATTTATCTGGATTTACTACCAACCTCAACATTTATTTCGTAAAATAAATAGGTTCTCATGTTGAATGGTATTAACTTGGCATACAGATCCATATGTACACGAAAATGAAATATCCTGGGTTTGAAAGTAGACAACTCAAACGTCGTTACCAAACCTATTGTCTGTTCAATCATGTGAGCATTTTTTTTCTTGTCACTCATTGATGTCAAAACTGGGGGCATAGCCGGTGATTTATCACCTAGAAATTGTTCACATTTATTTCACAAACGTTGGCTAACTTGTCCTCATTTCTCTTTACTTCGTATTATTCTTGTCATTCCGCTAACTGGAGAATGTTCGCAATATATCAATGAATTTATGTGGCTACAATGTAAGAAAAACGCACTTTAAATCTTTTTTAAGAAATACAACTTGCATGCATATTTTTATGCATCTATATAGAATTAAAATCTAGTCTCTTGCGAGTTTAGTTAAAAGTGTTATACCATTCGGTACTTCTGGCCTGTCAGATTGCATAACAACCAGCGCATTTGGCCAGGGGTGCCCAGACGGCAACATTCCCCAGACCCAGCCATCCTGGAGCCCCGAATTTTTAAATTCAAAGTACAACAAATATAATTAGTTTGAATTCAAATTAACCACTATAAATAATTTCTATTGAATGGAGAAATGAAATATGTTTATGTATTGAGAGCAGGGAGGAACATTTTTAAAATATGCATCCACTATATCAGCCCCTTGTTTTCTCTGGGCGCAAATGACTGGCGGAAGGATACATTGCGCAGAGCGCTAAGATCTTCAGCGATGCTCAACTGTTTTAGAAACGGGTCAAAACAATCGCCTGCGCGGCCGAACGGACTTTACCTGCGCCAGGTGGTGAAGCGCGCTCCGTCCGTAGTAGTCGCGCGCTGTCACCAGGTCGCCCACGCTCCTAGGCGGCGTCCGCGCTTCCGTCCCCGCCTGCGCCGCCGCCTGCGCCGCCGCCGCCACCGACTCGGCCGAAGCCTCCACCGCAGTTTCCGCCTTGGGCTGTTCGGCCGAAGCCTCCACCGCCTTGGGCTGTGCGTCTGCGGGGCCCGGCGTCGCATCCATCGTCAAGGCCTCTCCTGCAACGCCAGTCACACACCCTACAGTTAGGCGACCCACGGGGTAGTGAGTGGATTGATTATTTCGTGTTTAAAGGCGCGTCAACTGCTAAGGTAATTAGTGCCGTATGTGTAGGGCATGTTTTTTCTCGGGAGGTGACTGGCGCCGGCCTACTCGTCGGCTAGCGAGGTTTTCCCCAACCAGGTATCCTCCACAAACGGGGCACCGTCCCAGCCATGACACGCTCTAACCTCCGAACTGACCTTTCGACATGCTGTAGTGTAGTGCATGTAAGTGTAAGTGTGGGTAAGTAAGGGTACAGAGAAGAGGAAGGAAAGATCGCGCTCGGTCCGTGGCCCGTTTGTTAGGGTACTGCTAGAGCATTCGCCTGGTGTTGATCGGAGAATCCACAGACCAATATATTTGAAAACGTTTGGAATTTTCGAAAAAAATAAGAGTTATCAGTAAAAATAGGACTTATGCCATCTTTATAAGTGTATTTCACTCTATTGTTACAAGAAATTTAAAGAAAAAAATTGGAAGATTTTTAAGAAAGTTTAGAATATGTCCCAGAAACTTCATGTGCAGCAGCCCCAAAATTCAAAGAATATTTTTCAAACCTTAAGTCCAAGTTTGTTTTTAAGAAATACAACATACATGCATAATTTTATGCATTGATATAGAATTAAAACCTAGTCTCGAGATTAGTTAAAAGTGTGATACCATTCGGTACTTCTGGCCTGTCAGTTTGCATTAACAGCCAGCGCATTTTCAACATTCAAGTCCAAACTCCATAGTTTAAACTTAAATGACTAATGCATGTACGGCTAATAACTTTTTAATACCTTCACTGTGAAAATTATGCTATTCTCCTTTTTTGTACTAAATATTATGTAATAACTTTCATGTTCTTGAGTCTTACTGTCTTTATTTTATTTATTTTATTTATTTTACGTCAAAAAACAGTTCAAACTGCGTATGACGTGCTATGGGGAAAAATGAATTGTGTGCACATCTTCAAAATTCTGCGATCCCTACACTAAGTCATATACTACTTAAATTAAAAAAAAGAAAGAAGAAAAAAAAAAGAAAACCAACCAACAACAACAACCCTCCCATGTAATAAAATCTATTTTCAAGGATAAATAAGCAATAAATTTTGGCTCTTATTACTTCCTGCCGCGACAACGTGGAAACGATAATTTGAATAATTGTATTTCCCACTGAATTCTAGAAGACGTGCACAGAAAATGAAGTTACATTTATGTCCAGAAGCAAAACAAGGGGCCATCTCAGCATTCGCTCAATGGATCAGGGAAACTGGACGAAAAACCTGATCGAGATGGGGGTCATTGACCCGGAAGCTGTGTTACAATAGTTGTTACAGGTTGTTTATACTCATTTATACAGTCCAAATGGTAATTAATGCATTATGTATCATTGTTAAAATTAATGTTACTTTTCTTGTGATGCTCAGTATAGTCTCTAATTGTATAGAAACAGTTATGCAGCAGAAACGATTTCACTTGGGATTTAAATTTTTCTATCGAATTTAATCGTTTAATGTCGTCTGGCAAAGTGTTGTAAAATAATGTACATGTATTGTATGTGAATTTTTTGTAATTAGCTGTTGATACTGTCACCTGATGAATATGATTTCTACGTCGAGTGTTATAGTAATAGACATCGGCATTTTCTGAAAATATATTCCCGCCCTTAAGCAAGTCATTTTTTACAAAAACAACTGATTCGTAAATAAACAGACAAGGTAATGGTAAAATTCCTAGATTAATGAAGAGAGGCTTACATGAATCACGTGGGTGGGATTTGGTTATTATTCGTACGATTCGTTTTTGTAATCTAAAAGTCTGGCAGCTATAAGATGTATATCCCCAGAATATTATGCCATATCTCAGGCGGGAATGAACATTCGCGAAATATACACAACGAGCAGTATGAAGGCTGACTGAATTTGAAAGAATTCTGAACGCGTAGCATAATGAACTTAATTTTGTGTTCAATTCATTTAAATGGACGTTCCATTTAAGGTTTGACTGAATTGAGAGACCTAATGGTCTCTCAATGGTACACCGTTCATTTTCAATGGAGCACAGAATTATTTTTTTGAAATGGAAAACTGCATTAAAACCGTTTTCTTTTCGTTTACTATTAATTTGTTATTTCGGAACCAATTTGAAAATCTGATATTGTACTATTTACGGTTTCTTTATTGCAAAGGATGTTCGTGTCATCTGCAAAGATAACCGTTCTTCCGTTTCGAATCGTCGAGGGCATATCGTTCACGTAAAGTAGGAACAGAATAGGCCCTAAAATCGATCCTTGAACTCCACGTGCAACGGGCAAAGAGTCGGAAAGGTGCGTACGTAATGTTCCATCATTCCAGTAAGGTATTTCAACTCTCTGAGATCGTTGTTTAAGGCACGAACATAACCAATCTCTTATTTTTATTAAACTTATATTATCTTATTATTATATTATCTTATTAGACTTATTATCTTATATTATCTTATTTTTATTAGACTCATTTCTCATTTGTGTCTTACTGTTATCAAATTGTTACATTCTAGTTATAATTCTTCAATATTACCTAATGATTTGCTTACATGTCTTTTTGATTTTTGTGTCCTTGTAGTTTGTACCTTTAGTATTTAATAGCTGACTTGTAAATTTTTCTTTCGGTATTGAAAGCTTTTAAGTAAGGGCTTTGAGGGAAGATCAATGGGGGAATATTTATTTTCACGAAAATCGTACAAATAGTTAAGGCGCTAGTGATATTCACAAACGGACTAACAGACAGTTATATCAGACGGGCGGATCTTTTTCGTATCAGTAGACCCCAAATCGTGTTTTTCCTTAAAATCACGATTTTCCGCAGAATTCTGAAGTTTTCTTTATACTATTCCTTTCTCTATTACTTCATATACTGCATAAGCATTCTAGAAAGAAAAAAATATTTTGTAAAAAAAATGATGGAATGGTACAATAAAAGTACGACCGAGGAAGAAAGCCGCGAAGAGATTTTTCCTGAGTTCCCTACTCCCGTTGGCAGAGGAACGGGAGGGCCACGCGTATGTACGTGCGATTTCTGGAAACAGAGTGGTACTAATCTTCTATACACACGCTTGGATTCCGAGAAGGCAGTGTTCCCAAACGACTATAACAAATATTAGAGAAACTAAATTCGATTCCTTCATGGAACGTGACAACCAATGGTAAAAAATAGCAAATAGCCCAAAATTTCTCTTAGTGACACCTTCAGGGTCTCTCTAAAATTGCATCTCAGTATCCTAGAGGACCCGGACCCCAGTTTGGAAACCTACAACTGATAAGAAAAGAAATTTTGAAATAGATAAAACCAACAAATTGAGTATTAAAGAAATCAAATTGTGTTCTACTATTCATTATAATGATTTATTAATATAGGAGTTTGACTTATCCCCGTCATTTTTGACGATTTACATCGAGTCACTAATACGTACAAGAGTCTATTTACATTTTAGTTTTTCGTACATGTACGTACAAGTACTTGTGTATACGGAGTAACATACATAGTTCGTGGAAGTCTCTGCCACTAGTTACTTTCACGCATATTGCTTATGAAAAATAGTATTTTAATGGTGCGGGGAAACTGATTTGTCGACACAAAAACATATTCGCGCGCCCTGTTGACGAAAAGTGGATAAATCTTGTTCCCTTACGTCAGAGTTGTCCATCTGGCGGCCCGCGCTGCCATTTGTGACCAGCGAAAGGTTATTAAACAAAAGTGAAAGCCCTGTGCAACCATGACGAGTGAGAACATTGTGCCCTAGCGCATGCGTTCTGCTGGGGTGAGCACCTCCATTAATGTAAAATAGGTAAAGTGTAGATTTCAGAGATTTTTTCTAGTAAATTCAGAAATTAAAAATCATTCGAATTTGATTCACTACGTTATACATGGTACCGCCTGATATCATGCATGCTTCCGTCCCCCTCTGCCTCAACTCTGCCAGTGCATTTAATAACCGGAATCTTATCAAGAGGAATGCATTTTATCTATAGTGTGAAACGGAAGTAATTTTATCTCCGCAGTATATTTAGAAACGAGCGACAGATCCTACGTGTGCAGTGTGTGTTTGTGAGAGACAAGCGAGACAATACGCAATTCAGATATGTAAGGAACAAGGATACCCATTTTGACAGATTTTTGACATCTCTTCACTTAGAAATAAACTACATAAAATACCCAGAAGCCGCTACTCTCACCCTGATAACACATGTCGTAAATCTGGGTACACTCCTGAGACAATATGTCATGTTGAAGAGCCTCATGCCCCGTCTCTTGATCTATACTGAGCGTTCTCTTCCGGACAGTGGAGTGTTCTCGGAACTCGTAAATACGAAGACACATGTGGTGGTCGTTCATGATTCACTGCCTTGGAAGTGCGCGGGCGGCCCAGGGAACCCCCGGGATCTCCAGGCACTCCCTGCGCTTCTGGTGTGCTTTCGGAGGCGAACTCCGAAATCCTCTTGCGCGAAACATATGTTGTTAGTCAATTAAGAAAAGTTAGCGCAGGCGCAAAACCGAAGTGGATCTTTTGGTTTGATATTAATGTAAACATAGTTCTCTTAGATTAATGTATTATGTGCTAATAAATTATTATTATTATTTCGTGCATTTCAGAATCGAACATTGTGGGAAAAATGAAGGCTGTTGCCACGCAAATATCCACACAATAATCGTTAACGATAAGTCCATTATTGCTATCGCTGAATTGATCACGAATGTCTGCCATTTAGTTATATAGTGCAGTATGCTTAAATTTAAACCAGGGGTTGTCCAATATTGACGCACGGTTTTAAAAAAGTAATTTTCCATCAAGAAAAAAGAAATGAATGTAGTCATGCAATTGTTAATAACAACACTGTCACCTACGTCTTTTTGGCCGGCACTCGAGTTAAGATATTTTTTATAATAAATGTAAGGACATACGTACGTTTTCAAATTCATCAAACCATGAAAAGAAAGGGAGACGCAGGAAGGTTGGCACAAGGGGCTGCCAAGGCTGCACAAAGGTAGATTTCCTAGGAAGCCTGCGTCGAAAACTCCTCGGGTGCGGAACAATGCCTAAGGACATTCTCCCCGCTAATAATTCCATACGATAATGTTCAATAAATCACGAAGAAAACTGTGATGGAACAGAAGCGTCCACTTCAAAAGATCCGGACTTCTTACGTGGAAAATCTGACCCTAGCCGGCACTTAGTAGCAGGAAGACCTAAATGATTTGGCACGAATTTTCGAAAGGCGGAAAATCCCACAGTAGCCATGGGACCTGAATTATGACAAAAAAAACAAAAAACAACTGAGTTGCTAGGCTCCATATTACAGTAATGGACAAAAAATTCAGTTTAGAAACAGGCACGAGACATTTGCCCAATATTCTGCTCTTGATACTTTTTTTTTTCCTTTTTTGTGTAGACATTAGGGAGTTAATAAATTCTCTATAATCCAGATAAATGGCATTCGTTTGTAGATTATTCAAAATACAGTTTCATAGCAGTGAAATAATTCCACGGATGAGTAATGCAAAATCGAATGAAGGAATTTTCATTGACTCCCAAATCATCAAACTCATTGAATGAAATATTGAAGAAAAATTTCGAGACATTTGAGATAGCGGTTTGGCAATCCTTTAAGAGAGTTGTGCATGCATTTCCCGGGACAAAGAAAGAAGTTGAAGAAAAAGAAGAAGAAAAAGAAGAAGAAAAAGAAGAAGAAAAAGAAGAAGAAAAAGAAGAAGAAAAAGAAGAAGAAACAGAAGAAGAAACAGAAGAAGAAACAGAAGAAGAAACAGAAGAAGAAACAGAAGAAGAAACAGAAGAAGAAACAGAAGAAGAAAAAGAAGAAGAAAAAGAAGAAGAAAAAGAAGAAGAAAAAGAAGAAGAAAAAGAAGAAGAAAAAGAAGAAGAAAAAGAAGAAGAAAAAGAAGAAGAAAAAGAAGAAGAAACAGAAGAAGAAACAGAAGAAGAAACAGAAGAAGAAACAGAAGAAGAAAAAGAAGAAGAAAAAGAAGAAGAAGAAGAAGAAAAAGAAGAAGAAAAAAAGAAGAAGAAAAAGAAGAAAAAGAAGAAGAAAAAAAATTGCTCGCAGTAACAAAGCTACCTAAATATAGGGTGCAGAATGTGTCTGAAAATTCATTTTCTTCACTACCATCTTAATTTTTCACGCAGAATTTGGGTGATATTTGCGATGAACATGGTGAACTATTTCATCAAAATACTGCTACAATGGAGAAGAGAAATCAAGGGCGTAAGGATCCTGCAACGATGGGAGATTATTGCTGTTTTTTTTGTCAGAGTAAACAGGAATACAAGAGTAAGTGACAAGGCGCAGATCTTTAAGCAATGCAACAGGAATTTTTCCATCCAAGATGTTTAATATTATTGCATGAATATGCCTATTCCATTTTTAACTTATTACTTTATATGATGCATGATCGTAACATTCTGTAGTAATATAACCGGAGTGACAATATAGAAATTAGTATTGGATTTTGTTTATTACAAATACCGAATATGGTCATATTTTTTTAACTCTACGTGATATACATTTTTTATAATGATTTTGAAAATCAGAGTGATTGTTTCCTTTGAAATCATGTACTACCATCCTGGATAAATGAAAAATATTTATTTATGAATCAAGGGCGTTAATGTTTTTGCCCCGAGGGCGACTTACAAACCCGAGGGCATCTGGCACGAGGGGTTGGAAGTCGCCTGAGGGGCAAAAACATCTAGTAACGCTCGTGGTGCATTCAAAACTTTTAAGGTTTACTAGTTCGTTGCTGAATCAAATGAGAATTCCAAATAATAAGGGATGTTTTTTAACGTCTAAGTGAAACCACAAATTGTTATCGTCATTTGTCAATATAACGTCAGAGAAACAAAACAGAGTGTGTATCTAATTAATTGCATAATCGGCGTTGGATTGATTTTTTCGTACAATATGAAAGAATATTGTGATGTTCCTGCAGAAATTCTCGCAAAAGCTAACAAAGCTACGGACAGTGGTTTCCAGTAAAATTTCAAGAAATATATGAAAATGTTTATGATGTATTTGAGAGTTATATTAGTGTGAATAACAATGTGAATTGCGCTGATGAAACGGTACTTTTAGGTTACTTGTCTATATTGCCAAAAGTTATTTAGAATATTTCATAACATCAAACAATATTTCGAGGATGTTAGTCGATGTGCCTTATACATCTTATTACTATGAGTAGTGTTGCTACTCAAGAAGCATGTCTAAAAAAAGGTGACACGTAACAGTGAAATACTGACGTAGATCAGACTAAGATAAAGATGACACTAACAGTGACTGGTGGCAATTATAAATTCTCTAGAAAATTTCAACATTGCAATTTTCATATCAAGCAAAATAAGGTTTATAATGAGTTATTTTTTCTTATTTGATCGTTACATTTTTTTATTTAATATATTTGCTTACATCTTAACTTTAATAGATCGAATTTATAAAAATGTTGTATATGTTGTATTGGTATTAGAGAGGGCCATAAAGTATTCCGAAGGCCCGAGGGCATAAAGAATCAGAAAAGCCCACAAGGGTATTAACAATACCATTACGTGTTTTGTTTGAGATCCGTAAATACCCAGCAATGAACTAGTAAACCATAAAAAAATGTTCCCTAGTATTAACTTTATATTGGCCCTAAGGCATAAATAAACACAAAAGATATTTAGAATTTATTGTACTTTTATACTGTTCCTTGATACTGTTAATATTGTATTTTAAATTACTGGTACCTATAGAAAATGTACTTCTCTGGTAATAAATGTTATGTGTGTGTTTATGTAAAGTTAATGTAAAGTGTTAATTTACGAGTATACCAAACGTAGCATTCTGATTATGTATTGTATTGTCTATGGAACAAATTTACTCTTTCCGCTCGTTTCTTCATCTCTTCTCTCTTCTCTTTTTCTTCCAAATTTTTCCATTTTCCTTCTGCTCATCCTGAACGTTTCTCTTCTTCCACTACGATGTGTATACGTTATAGTCATAAGTTATGCACTGTTTTTATGTTCGAGCCCAAGCCGCCATCCTGATTGAGGTATTGCTGGGTTTCCTCAATTGCGTATGCCGGGATGGACTTGTTTTGGACTCCCAGTCGTAAATGTACCGCTTGCATCCCTCCCCTCTTAAATGATACTCCTCTGTGAAACTGTATATTAAGGTGGTTAGGCGGAAAAGCAAGCCAGTTGAACGTGCAATGAAATGCGTAAAATTCAACGAACTAAAATTCGTGTTCAATTCTTTTAATCCTAGGATGCATATGCAGGGCCTTCCGTGTCCCAACATTTTTTATTTCGCTTTTTACTCTGTACAGCTGCACTGATGAGAGCTTGCAATCTGTGTAATATTTATTCTATCTTTCTACTTTCATTTTAGTCACTGACAAAGGAAAAATCCTCAGAAGTTATAAAGTTAGGGCCTGATATTTGCTTCTATTACGAAAATGCATTTGCAGGACTTTGAAGGCCCTATTAATAGTTATTTAAATAAACAATAATATTTGTTTAACTTTAAATGTTGACTTTTATTGAAAGTATTGTGAAATGAAGTTATTTAGAATTAAAAAAAAATTATATGCATTTTTAGAGTGCATATTGCGCAGAGCTGAGCAGAGAGGCCCTGCTTAAGCATTCATGTAGTTTCTTAGGTCCATCTCCGGTCCTAGGGTTAATTGGACGTAGTTACCGTTTGATGATTGATTGTCGCCGTTGAGATTCAGTCGTATGAACTTGGCAAATAGTGAGCTAAACCAAGGAATTTTAACAATTAACAATCCATAACTCTTTTTTTATTTATTTAGTCAAAAACAGTCAAAAACTGTATGTGACGTATGGGGGAGAAACTCATCTGCGCACGCTTTCTTGAGTTTCAGAATCCCTTCCCAACAATTTAACTATTAATAGTTGAAAGATTAATAATAATAATAATAATAATAATAATAATAATAATAATAATAATAATAATAATAACAAATTTAAAAAAGCGAGAGATTAACATTTCCAAAACTAGATATTTTCTTGGAATCTGCATTGCCTTAAGAAAAATACAAAGTAGCAATGTTTATTACAATAATGTTCACGAAAAGTATTGTGATAAGCCAAGAACCTGGGAATTAATTTTGAATGATAAAATCAACATTTAGCGTTTGAATATAGCATCGTTTTAGTCAAAGAAGACGCTTTGTTAGGACAACTCATCAACAAGGGTTAATATTCCATGCATGATGTCATATCGTTATACAAATGAATGAACACGGCCCCGAACACATGATGTGCCGAAAATGTGAAGAGGGCGTTGTATAGTCGAGATCGTCTGGAAGGACACATGAATTGATTTTCTAAGAAAACTTCGTCGTGAGCACACGCAAGCGGTTGGTGAGGTGCAATCGAGTTTTCAACGTAGATTGGGTATTATGATGATATAGATGATGATTTAGATGATATAGATGATATGGAACCGGGAATTTTAGTTTTCAATCAGAGAGATAGGTACTACTCCCCCAACTTTTCTTGAATGATGAAATGAAGAAATGCGGGTGGAGTGGGGGGTATTAGTTACAAAGTCGGCCACTAGAGTATTTACAGTAATGCCAACCTCTGGAAAATCAAAGTTTAACCTGCTACGTGTGTGCCCAGGTCATCACTCCGGGTAGGAAACAGCAGGGACGGTAGATATGAGTTTTAGATACTTCCCTTGAAGGGCCTGGACCTGCCTCAGCCAATTTTTATTGATTGTTTTTTTCGTGTTTCCGGGCGCGTCAACTGCTTTGGTCATTAGTCCCGTGAGTGTAATGCATGTTTTTTCTCTTGAGATAGCGGTGATCTTCCCCCGCTGGATGGCGAGATCCGGCGCCGACCTACCGTCAGCTAGTGGGGTTTCCCCCTAACCAGGACTCTCCCACCAGCGGGGCACCGCCCCAGCCGGGACAAGCTTTAAGATCCCGACCAGTCTCCCGGATTATGTGGTAGTGCACGTTAGTGTAAGTGTGTGTGTAAGGGGAGAGGATAGGATAAGGAAGAGGAAGGAAAGATCGCGCGCGGTCCGTGGCCCGTTTGGAAGGGTACTGCTCCGGCATTCTCCTGGTGTTGATCGGAGAAACCACGGAAAACTACCGATCGGAGCAGCCGGTCGCTAGAATTCTCTTCCAGACAGCGACTGAATTCGACCTAGCTAAAGAGCTACTGTCGAAAATCCTGCCGTCGTCAGGACTCGAACTTAGGACCTCCCGGTCAGAGGCGCTACAGTGACATCAGTTGATGCACTGAGCTACCGCTCCCGGTGCCATTTTTTAGATAATGGTAATAAAGCTGAACAGAAGTTCTCGACTTTGAAAACAACTAGCTTTATCTAGCTTCTGTTTCGCGCCAAGTTTTAATGCTTGGAATGTTGTCATCAGTGCTCGTGCGAGCTTTTGTCTTCAACTCTTTATTCCTCAAGGGAGGGGGAAGCAAGGTCATCGTTCAAGAAAAATTACGCGAGTAGTATATAATTTGTGATATTAAATTTTAATTGGGAATATTTATTAATAGAATGGTTGGAAGTTGAAATTAAATAGACTCCATGTTTCGAGAAGACATACATCAGGGTTGTTTCGTAGATGGAAGAATCTTCCAACAATTAGATGAATATCGTCAGTCGCGAGTAGTTGTTTCATACGAAACACAGATAAGTAAAGTCGTGACCGCGTGTTAGATTTGTAGGAAAATTAAATCTAATTATAGCAATCATTGATGATATTCTGAATCATTTTTATTTAGGAAAAGACACGAAAGTTGGTTCACCAAGGATTCCGGGACTTCATTCTGACAGTCAGCCGAGAAGTCAACAATCAAGATTCCGAACATAATTATGATCGTAAGTTTACGTACTGTAATCAAACCCGTACGGTGTTTCAATGTTTAAAGTGAAAAGAAATTCGACAGAACTGCACTGTATAAATAATAAGAATAAATGTTCAAATTTTATTATTGAAAAGGGCTGATAATTCATAGTAGTTGCCATCAATCTAATAATTGATTCCAATTAATAGAACTGCCAGGAATCGTGGTTCTGTATAGAATCACACGTCGTCCACATGCGACAGGTAAGAAGTATATTTGTGTGTCTAATCCATGCTTAAAATTCGCAGGAAATTTAATAATTTAATAAATTAATAATTCAGTTTTAAAACAAGCAATTGAGAACTTTAATAAATTTATCACAGAATGCATTCTTTTCTTCCATGACTATTAAGTTCTCAGCTTGAAATTCTTACTCAACTGAGTTTGGTATTACACGAAGAATGTTATTACGAATATTTGCCTTATCTCCAGTCCGAAACAAAACAAGAAATCAGTCAGTCATGTGCAATGTGATATCAGGTGTGCATTATACCTTAAACTTGAGAAATCGAACGGCAAAATTGAGGCTGTGTAAATGTCTCTCATCCTCTCAGTAAAAAGAAAGATTTGGGGGAAAACAAACAGTTCGTTAAGTACTTCATCAGTTTCTTTTTTGTAAATACAATAAACTCCCGATTATTCGCGAAATTGAGTAGTGCGGCAACAGTGGATAGGAGAATTCCACAAGTAGTTCGAAATACGCCGAAAGTTCAACTAAAATTCTTTTAACATGTTAAAAATTCTATACTTCCAATTACACATACGATGAAAAATATGTACTTACAACTTTTTCTTACTTTTTAAGAAAAAATAGGTTTATTGTTTTTGTTTTTCGAAACACCTTTATTTGTGACAAGTTTCTTCAACAACAGGCAATTAAACGCGTGATTACGAAATTCGCGGTCCTGGTGTAGTCTGGTATTAAACGCAGCTGGGCATTTGGGAGGATGTTGCGAAGCTCGATCGATAGTTGACATTACATCAGTGGGTGCTAAGTGAGGTTCCGGTTCAATGACGTTTCTGCCGACTTCCTGATTGTCGAAGCTTTGGACTGGGACTGGTAATTGCGTGGCGATGTTCAAAACGGTATTCTATTAATTTTTTCTAACAATCGTACTTGCCTTTAGAAAAAACAAGTGATTAATCCGAGAGCTATCTTAGCAATATTATTTATATTCTTCTCTTAAAGAAATTTATAAGGATCGACAAACTCAAGTAGACTTTCGACAGGAACACATCCAAAAAGAATTTCGGGTGGGGCTACTACACTTTCGACTCCTAAATATTTTTCAAATGCAGTTTTTAAATTTTTTTGGTAGAAATTTAAAATAATTAAGAGGATGAATCACCTAAGTTAGCCACAGCAAATATCTTTGAAACGGTTTGTGGTATCGGGTGGAGGAAGTTGTAGATGAAGGGGGAAACAACATATTTCATTTTCTGGTTTGTAACTTCTGTTAATTTTTGAGATATTGACAGAACTTTAATTTTTTAATTGGGAGTTTATATTTTTTTCTGCCACCTTTCTAAGTATTCAAAGAAACGAATATATTATTCGGAAAGCAACTGATTGTAATATAATATAACGTTTCCGCGCTTTTCCGCAGCGGTTTTCCGGAAGGTAAAAAAAGGCTACTCTTCGTTTTCGCTAGGCTCTCTAGACGGAAATCGAAATTGAAACTTCGGGTTTATAACGTAAAATTTTATTCTTATATGAATTGCTTTCTTTCATTGATGTCCTATATAAACGTTCATTTGCTTCTGTAATGGCTAGCAGCAAAATTAACTAATTACTCGGCTAGCAAGAGAATAAAACTTGTGATCCTATTCCTCAATGGAGGGTATTTTAATGATCAAACAATGAAGATAATAAGAATGCGAACAAATTCACACTTAACTTAGAATCATTCGTATGTATTAGATTGCAATTTTGTTCTTTGATTAATGCAATTATTTCTTTGCTGCAGTGTCAGTTCCCCAGAATTTGTGTGTGTGTGTGTGTGTGTGTGAGTGTGCGTGCGTGTGCGTGTGCGTGCGTGAAAAGTACGTTTGACTAGGCTGCGCTCACAATTTTCACCTTTCTACCACTCCCTGCGCGACCTCACCTCGCTCTCGCATGTCAACAATGCACTCGACTGAATACGTTACGTGAGATATGCTTTAAATAATACGTCAATGTTGTTTGTCTAATCTGTTCCACGTTGGGTATGCTAATGAGATATGTTATAATCTTTCCGATTTTAATTTAATTTTGTTGTCTTGACGTCGTTGTGGGTTGACGTGCCATTCATACGAACGGCAAATTCCTGGAGATTCTCCTGTCAAATTTTGTATTGTTTTACACACACCCACACTTTCTGCAATAACCCGCTTTTTTAAAGAAAATATAACATAATATTTTATTCAAATAACTTAACAATCGTCTTTGACAAGAACAAAAAACAAACAAACTGTTCAAAATATTTAGTCTTTAACTATTTTGAACTCATATTTGAAAACTTGGATTTCGAAGAAATCCAAATAATATACAATAATACTTCAAACACTTGTTTATTTGATGGTTAATTGTGTCCAGTTATTTGGTGTTTTATATTAATAATTAATATTATCTCTTATTAAAACATAGGTTCCTAGGTACTGGCTATGACACTAACATATGACCTTATGTTAGATTAGCGACCTGCAAACAGGTGTGACACCATCGATTAAAATTCTTGTACTGTTAATCTCGGGGCTGATTCAGCGGTGGGTGGTAGGTTTGAGCTTGTCCGTCATACGAGTTTGCGCTCAAGTCGGCACGGGTTAGAATGCTCCGAATTCAACAAAATTTCGTCTAGGATTGTTTTAAGGACATTCGAACAAAATCGGAGGGTGAGCGTTCAAAAATTTCCAAGTCGCAAAATAAGGGATACCCTAGTGTATAGGTGGTATTGGTAGTATCGATAAGCGCTGAACCAGACAAAAATTTCAAAGAATGTTCCAGAATATCTCATCCTGTAGATTACGATGTGCCAAACGGTTTCTTTGAGGTCATTGACCTTTGAGACCTTTGACTTCAAAATTTTAACTTTTAAGACCCTAACTTTTAAGAACGCTTTGTTTAGAAGTTATTTAACAATACATCTGACCTAGTGTTGCGGGTTGCATTTAACATGAATATTTTGATGCGCTTTTTTGAACAAATCCTTCATATTTCTAAAATCTAAGTGCAATTTGTCACGTCTTCGTGAAATTCTCTTTCTTTAGATACCTTACTTATAAAGATTGGTTGCGCGTGAGAGTCGCAAAAGATACATACACTACTGAAATAATATAGGATACGATTGTTTTTATTGTTATATGATTTATTTTTACTTCTTGTTAATGGGGGAATAGCGTTGCTATTTAGGGAGCATTCAAGCGCGCATTACGGGAGAGGGGGTACGCGTTACATAGCGGAGAGGGGGTATTCCAACTACTCCAAGTATGCGTTACTAATTTATGGGCGGTCCCTTGCCATTTCTTTCTCCTGCATGAGCAGTAAGCGCGTCTTTCTTATCCAACATTTTCCTGTAAATTAAGTATGCCAAAGTGCTACAACATAATTATTAAATTAGATTTAAGTTAGAATTAAGCTTTTTTGCCTCTCCCTTAGCTACTTAAGCCGCAAGGCAGCAGCGTAATTTGTACGCCAGTAATTAAATAAATAAATTCCCGCCTCCTCAGGGTTACTGGGGAGGGGAAACAAAAAAAAAAAATCTTTCTTATCCAAGAGGAAAACGTCGTCGTCGAATGCTGACTCACCACTGACGCTGCGGGTGAAGGGACGCGCGAAATTCGCACCAGCTGCGAATGTTTCGCGCCTGTCTACGAGAGCCTGGTGAGAGAAGCGAATCAGTAGGGATGCGACATCGATGCCGATGCTTTCAAAACATCGATGTTTCTATAAAAATATCGATGTTTTAAACATTGATCCTTCATCGAGTAGTCTTTGGCAACATCGATGTTTTGTTGTCGATGTCGCATCACTATTCGGTAGTCTGAATGTTTTATGAAATGTGTTCCAAAATGCTGATCCCGATTAGATTCACTTGGTTGCAAGCACTGATATGCCCAGAACAAAACACGAACCATCAAAAGCAAATCTAATAAATGAATTAGGAAGTCAGAATGTTTACCACCGGATAGATGAGCAGATAGAGATGAGGATATCTGTAGGATACGACTTTCCGCATAATTGTGAGAAACTTCCTATTACAACATTCGTTCGGAAACCGGGGATTCTCGATTTCACTTGGTCTCACCTGGGGAGACGTATGGTCATTCACCCAAGGGGATTTTTCTATGGACTCTACCCGGCACCACTGCAGGATCGATATCTCCGTTCGGTTCTCGTTGTGCTAAAGCAGGACTTATACGTATTCTGGCAATTTGTAAAATGATGCATAACACGGAATGCATATCGTAAATGTTGTGTTTTGTGCCCTCGAGAGCTTAGTCGAGAATACACGCACTTGCTGTGTTGATTGCGAAAGTGCTATACACAAAGTGGTCCTGCAGTATATGCCAATCATCACGAATCGAAAAGTTTGTTAGAACAACTATTACTATTTTTTCCCAAATTCATATCTTAAATATCTATTCAGATAATAAACGTTTTGTAAAATATCCTGATACCTTTTGATTGTGTTTTGCCAATTAATTATTCTACATAAAAGAACTCACCTTAATAAGCTAACTATTACGTAAATACGAAGTTAAACAAGTATAAAATATTTACATTTAAATATTTGATGTATACCAAAAATTGATTGGTTGTCTACGTTTTGGCAACGTGGTTGTGACCTTCAGCGAAACGTTTTACGTTTACCGTAGTTGTAGAGTAAAAATGAGCGCCAGCTGTTCTCTACGGTTACTACTACGGTTAACGTACAAATCCTGATGAATTCCACAACCACATGGCTGAAACGTATACATTTTTTCATCTTTCAACTATTAATAGTTAAATAGTTGGGAAGGGGTTCTGAAACTCAAGAAAGCGTGCGCAGATGATTTTCTCCCCTACACGTCACATTCAGTTTTTGACTGTTTTTGACTAAATAAATAAATAATAAATGTTTTCATGTATCATTAATTAATCATAAATTAATCCCTCTCCCCCTGTGAGCAATTTTAAAATCTTCAATGAAGGGGCGATGTTTTATTAACATCGCTGCTTTAATTTTGAACATGATGCTTAGAAATATCTATGTTTGGTTGGCGATGTCGCGTACCAGTTTAGGTGTCTCAGAGCATCGATTGATGTCACTGCAGTGCCTCTGACCGGAAGTTCTAGGGTTGGAGACCCGGCGCGACGGTGGCAGGGTTTTCGACACCAGTTACTTAGCTAAGTCGAATTCAAACGCTGCCTGGAAGAGAATTCTAGCGGGCGACTGCTCTGATTGGTAGTTATCCATGGTTTTTCGGATCAATACCAGGCGCATGCCGGAGCTGTACCGTAACAAACGGGTCCCGAACCGCGCGCAATCTTTCCTTCGTCTTCCTTGCATTATCCTCACCCCTTGTACATATTTACATTTACATTCCCTACACTACCACACATGCCAGGAGACCAGTTGGGAGATTAGAGCCAATTCCGACTGGGGTGGTGCCCTGCTAGTGTGAGATATCTGGCTGGGAAAAACCCGCAAGCCGAGTGGTAGGTCGGCGCCGAATTCCTCCCTGCAGCGGAGGAAGATCACCGCCACCTCCCGCGAGAAAACATGCACTACACTTACGTGACTAATGATCTTAGCAGTTAATGCGCCCGGAATCACCAATCAATCAATTAGTTGGAGGTTTAAACCCAACCTAGCGTAATTACTAGTCATCGATATCGATCTGCGCATGCGCACGTTGAGTTGCGCTCACTTTTGAGCATTTGCGCATGCGCAGAATATACAATAATACGGTGCTCTTGCGCATCGAATCTGACTTCATCCAATGAGCTTGAGACACCAGTTTGCGTCACAATATTAGTGGGAATTTTAAATCCAACCAGATGACAATATCACCTCTTTACAAGACATTGAAACAGATTTATGACGCATTTCTTTGTACCACTTTAAAATTGTTTCTCAACACTTCTCGCTCTCCATGCAACATGGCGACCACCAGCTGGTCTGGCTTTTCAAACAAGTCCGTACTGTGGTCACGTGGTTCGTGACGCAAACTGGTGAAGTGCAGAACCAGCTAAAATGGTGCAACGGAGGAACCCACCCATGTACGAGTATTTCCACCATGCTGCATAGTACATGAACTTCCTATTGCTTTTAGTTGATAATAAACACGGGCGTAATTTTATTTCTGAATCCGTTTTCTCGAGCGATTTAACAATGTAGAGGAGATACAGAAACTTATTAAGAAACTAATTTTCATTTTTATCGGAATTTTTAAACAATGGTTTCAATGGGATATTTCAGGTAACATCAGAGAAATGCAATATCAGATTCCAACACTCAGTGCCTGCAGTTTCGCAAAACTTCTCCTCCGTCGTCTTCTTCTTCTTCTTTCATTTCAAGGGTTAGACATGGTGACCTCTTCCGTCCTCAATATAAGTTGTCAGTAAAAAATGTATATTACGTAAAATAGTAAAACTTCAGAGTGGATTACACAATTTTTAATTATTAATAAGTTCTCAACAAAAAAGAAAACAATTCCGTGTACAATCTTTACTGTTACAGATACAATACATGTTGCATTATTTTTCCACATAATCACCACGAGAATTATTTGTCTTACCGTGGACCAACATTTATATCTTTTTGTCGTAGAAATCTGCCGCCTGGGGTAGATTCCAGTGTGTGGCAGCCACTCGCAACTCGTCACTGTGATACGAGAATAATGTACACCGGTCAGGAATTTCTTGACGTGTAAGAAAAGATTGAAGTCGCTGGTGGATGAGGGGGGAGATCCGGACTATACGGTGGATGGCACGGTGGAAGAAATGTACTTCTGCACGGTGTAGAAATGTATTTCTTACATCGTGATGGATGGTTATACGATCCACCCATACACGACTTGGCTCACTACATCAACTGATGTCACTACAGTGCCTCTGATCGGGAGGTCCTAGGTTCGAGTCCCGACAGTGGCAAGATTTTCGACACTAGCTTGTCAGGTAGGTGGAATCAGGGACCGAATACCGAAATAATAGCGGTAAAGGTATTTATACCGGTATACAAATACCTTTACCTCTATTATACCTTTATTCAAAATACCTTTAAAAATACCGGTATAAGACGTCAAATACCGGTATTTTTAGAGGTATTTTACCTTTATCCGACGTCTATACCGGTAAAATACCTCTATTTAAAGGTATTATACCGGTATTCTCTCATCAAAATACCGGTATTTTCATAAGAAAATACCGGTATTTCAGTAGAATCATACAGGTATTTGGGGGAAATTCATTGTGATTTTTTCCGCTGAGATGGCTCAGAGGAAACAACTATTTACACGGCAGAGTTTCTGACCGGGAGGTCCTAGGGTTCGAGTCCTGAGGGTGGCGGATTTTCGACACATATTCTAGCTAGGTCGAGTTCTGCCGTTGACTGGGAAGTCGAGTTCTGTCGTCAGACGGAGGGACCAGCCAACGGTCTTTCGCAGACATCAACACGAGCTCGTTCGCTGACCTTGGACCTCACGTCCGGGCGCAGAGCTTGGCGACACGTGATAGAGTGTTGAAAATTTATCGAATTTCTCCGTATAAATCTTGTCCTTTCTAGTAGCGATAAAAAATGGAGAAACGTGTCTTCTTATCCATAAATGAGTCTTCCCACGCATACCAAACTTCCTTCTTGCACGACTGTGTTTATCACTAAATACGATTATTTGCTTAAATTTGATCGTATCACTAACATTCCCGAAAATATTTTTTTCAGTTGGCCCAGTTTCCTTATTCTGCACCATAATTAATAATTATAATTATATATTAATTTTATGTAATTATTAATTATAACTAAAACAATATTAAAAATTGACATTGAAAGCTAATAGACATTAACTATTCTTACGCGAGGAAACAGAAGCGTTATGTTTAATTCAAAATGAATGATTGAAGCATGTTTAATTTACATCCATGTATTATTTAAGAAATTTCATTAAGAAAAAATATTAATAGTACTATATAATATTAATTAATTTAAATAAATATTTTAAAATATTAATACTAATTAAATTTTAAATGTTTGCATTAAATTTGTGTAAATTAATTTATTATTTTGTTCGTTAATTTATAAATTTATTTAAATTAAATGTTAATTTTAATTAAAAAGTAAAAATGTTAATATTAATAAACTCTTTTTTATTAATTAATAATGTTAGTATATATTTCTTATTATTAAGGAAGAAACACTCTTCTCGAAGTGGGCTCCTCCAGATGCATTTTACAACGTAAGCTACCTGCGTAGAAGGGAACCCTTGCCCACATGCAATGTTAATAGATGATAATAATAATAATAATAATAATAATAATAATAATAATAATAATAATAATAATAATAATAATAATAATAACAACAATAATTTACTTTTATCACAAATTTTCTCAATATTTGCAGTTAATGTCAAAATATATTAAACCCTTAATATAAACTAGGAAAATAACATTTTATTTTAGCCCTATTTATTAATGTATGACTAAGATTTAATTGTGAAATGAAGTAAAAGAAATCATTTTGTAACAATAACAAAACTGGGCCTGAAAGCCTGAGCGTTCGTGATTATCTCAAGGTGTCAACGCTTCCTCAGTTCGCCGAAGGAGGGGTCGGGGAAGGAAGAAACGGTCCTACGCCTACGGCCGGCGCATACGTTGACAGCCTCTCCATGTGCGAAATACAAAGACAGGCTTAGGTCATCTCTCAGGTCAGATGGGAGACAGCTCGATGAAGGACACTAAGAAAAGGTTCTCTTCAATGGAATCAATAATTATTTTTCATATTTCAACTTTTCCGAAGTTTAAATTAAGGGAGGTTTTCAATACATACAACGTATGCAAAACGTAAACGCCCGAACACAAAACATTTTCAATAATAAGAATAGAATTTAATACAGTTGTTTTATATATATATATATATATATATATATATATATATATATATATATATATATATATATATATATATACACATACAAAATAATTTAAAAAATAAATAACAATTATGAAATGATATTTGATTAATAAACATTTTGTGAAATATTATTAACTAAAGTAACCTATTTTTTCAACATGTATGGATGGTAAGCTATATTTCTTCATTGAAAATACCGGTATAATACCGGTATAACCTTTATGGACGTCCATACCGGTATAGACGTCCTATAGAGGTATTTTACCGGTATAAAAGAATAAAGGTATTTGAAAAAGGTATGGAAAAATACCGGTATTATACCGGTATTCAATACCTTTTCGGTCCCTGGGTGGAATTCAGTTGCTGTCTGGAGGAGAATTCTAAAGGCCGGCTGCTCTGATCGGTAGTTTTCCGTCGTTTCTCCAATCAACATCAGGCGAATGCCGGAGCAGTGCCCTAACAAACGGGTAACGGACCGCGCGCGATCTTTCCTTCCTCTTCTTTGTCCTATCCTCAATCCTCACCCCTTACACACACACACACACACACACACACACACACACACACACACACACTAACATGAACTACACTACAACACATTCCGGGAGCTTAGAGCTTGTCCCGGTTGGGTGGTGCCCCGCTGGGAGGAGATACCTGGCTGTGGGAAACCCCACCAGCCGCCGGTAGGTCGCCGCCGGACCTTGCCATCCAGCGGGGGATGATCACCGCCACCTCCCGAGGGGGAAAATGCACTACATTTACGGGACTAATGACTTCAGTAGTCCCGTAATCCCTAGAAACGAACCCACTAACAACTCTGCTCACAATGGATCTGCAACAGTTCCGCTGGGAGCGGTTTGAGAATTTGAAACAACGTAATAGAAACTTAACATTATTTTATCTGAACGATGTTTGTAAGTAACAAATATCGCTAGAGTTATCGCGAAAATTGAGCATGGAGAGATTAAAACAAGATGTTAACACTTCAAAAGTGTAATAATGATGAAGAAAGTATTTAAAAACGATTAAATACTTTAATCATTCAGTACATTATACATCGTTAATAAAGAAATATACGATGACAAAAAAGCGGCATAATTTAAAAATTAAGTAGTATTAAGATGTTTGACTTCAAAAACTAATATAAATTAATCGTATACTATAAAGATTGAACGCACTTGGAAAGCAATCTTAGATGTCCTCACTATTTTTTTAATACTGTCAATAGTAATCACGCGCACACATAAATTGCTTTGTTGCAGCGGTTTATGATTAAGTTGAAAATAAATGTTAATGACTTATTGGTATTTGAATCGTAGTATTTGTTTCTATAATTTACGAAAACAGACTCGTCAATAATAAATGAATGATGTTTATTCAGGACTAACTATGCATTTCGACACAAGCTCTACAAGTCGTAGGTGACAGTAAAGTATGACAGATGATCTGATCGGTTCCTTAGCGAAGACGCCAGAAATTGTGGTATTTTAAATCATTAACTAACAAAGTACGCAAAAATGCATTGCTTACTCAGCACTCACTGCGTTTGTCTTGGCAAGCTGCCCGCCAATTCCCGCACTGACCAGCAACTGTCTCGCTAACGCTATGATCTCTATGGCCATGTGAAGGGGGAACCCCACAATTGCACTCTATGGATATTGTTTGTCTGGTCTCCCCCGTCACGTGATACACATTAGGATGTGTGCTTTTTTAATGCAGCATTTTTATTGGGCGTACATTCCGAAAGAAATGGCATTATGTGTCATAGATATTTATTTTCTGAGAATTTGTCTGTTATAATAATATCTGTAATATCAAATATGTTTAATATACAGTCGTTTTCTTTCTTTTAGTGGCATAAATGTCACCTCTTAATTACATCTTACCTTTTAATTACTCGGTTAAATAATTGGCTGCTAAACATAGTTACAGTTAAAACAAATTTAGACAAGAACCTTTAAACCCATTTTTAAACAACCATTTCTTTTGTGTTGGTAAAGCAATTTGCAGATTCCGAAGGTATACAGCGATTACTTTTTGCCTATTGCCCACGTGATCGAATAATTGATGCAAATTCTAAGTTATAAAGTTATAATTTGGTAACAAGACATTGTTATCGATGCGAAATAATAATTTTAAAGTACTGATTTATCGAAAATAATATTTGTAAGTGACGCGCAGTGGTATAATCAACTACGTCAGTGTTGTCGATAGTTTCTATCGAGTGTGTAGGTCGACTTCAGTCGGCAATCGAGTTTTACCAGGAAGTCGCACGCAGAAGAGTGAGAGAGAACGAGAAAAAAGAGTGAAGATGAGGAAGTGAGGGCGGGGGCGGAGAGGACAGAACTGGAAAGAACACTGCGTGAGCGAGCTGCTGTCGACTGCAAGGTGCCGAATGACAAAAGTGACAAGGGCTGCTCATTGAACAAGTAGTTACGGGGAAGTATGGGGACGCGGAAAGTGTTCGTCCCTTCTTTAACAATATGTTTTATATTTGTTTCTTATTTCTACTTATTGAATTGTGCGTCAATCAGTCGGAAGTTAGAAAATGAGGAGTTTCTCAGCAATCCACGTTACCACAATCACGAAGAATTGACATCTTTGCTTCGAAATATGGTGCAAGAGTATCCGGATTTGGCAAAATTACATTCAGTTGGGAAGTCCGTTCAAAACAAAGATTTGTGGGCCCTAGAGATCAGTGAAAATGTTAATCAGCGAAGTTTGGGCGAGCCTATGTTTAAATTTGTGGCCAACATGCACGGTGACGAGACTGTGGGCAGAGAGTTGATGGTATATTTGGCTCAATATCTTTTGAAAAACTATGGTACTAATGAACGGGTTACACGACTCGTAAATACTACTGACATATTTCTCATGCCGTCTATGAATCCTGATGGTTTCGAAGCTTCGTCGGTGAGTATTAAATAAAACATTTTTCTCCCCTAATACTCTGTAAATTACTGTAGATGGTTCTTGTAAAGGCGTTATGATTTTGCGAGCTTGCCATAAACAAGATGTATAAGACACGTCATAAACTAGAGAAATGGTCAGTGAACTGAATTCTTTTTACAGGAAGGCACATGTGATTCCCTACCCAATTTTGAAGGCAGGGAAAATGCTAACCATAAGGACCTCAACAGAGACTTCCCTGACCAGTTTGATAATTATGCTCCTGGTGCTGATCTTTTACAAGGCCGTCAACCAGAAACTGCTGCTGTTATGACATGGATAGTTTCTAATCCTTTCGTCCTATCAGGAAACCTTCATGGTGGAGCTGTTGTGGCAAGTTACCCCTTTGATGATTCAGGGTAAGTTCTGGAAAATTAGTACCATTTATTGTGTAAATTTTTGTTTTAAGGTATGTTTCCAACACACCATCACTTAGCACTGAGGGTGGAAATTATTAATACAGTGACATAATTTATATCAATATGTATTTTAGTATGATGATTCCATTTCAGATTGTTTGAAAACCTTTATCAAATAAGGTAGTTTAGTTGTAAATAGTTGAAAATTTTGAAAGATATTTTTAACAGCTTAAAAAATATTAAAGCTATTTTGAAGCTGTCAAATGATGTAATTGCAGTGTCTATTTTCTGTGCAATTTTATCAATTTTATTTCTTAAGAGTTTATGTACATGTTGTGTCTGTATTTTTCTTAGGAGAGAAAATTCTGAGGAAGATTGTTGTCATGAGAGTCCCTCTCCAGACAATGATTTGTTTCGTCATCTTGCCACTTCCTATTCCAACGCACATCCATTCATGCACAATGGAAGTATTTGTCCCACTGATCATTTCCCTGGTGGGATTACTAATGGAGCGCAGTGGTATGAAGTGAAAGGTAAGTTGTTTGTACACAAATTTATTAGTTTGTTATTTTAAAAATTTCCACAAAACAACTGATTGTTTGAGCTCCAGAATTTAATGTTTTGTAAATCCTGAATTCTGGCAACATCTTACGTAAAAAAAAATCTCTCTTTTTCTCTGTCTCTCTCTCGCTGATGTGCATTTTCATGTTTTGCTGAGTAGCTTAAGTACAAAAATGTTCCTTAGTAATTGTATCTGCTGTACTTTTTCAAACATTCTTTTCACTCTTCATGAATCAGTCTTTCAGAAGGTTTCAACAGGACATTCTTGTTTTTCTAGCCGGAACTTCGTTTATCTGCTTAGAGCTGCTTCAATATCTCATATCATTAAGTATTTTTAATTTTCTTTTTTCAAACCATAATTCCTTGTGTTATGGTGAATTCATAAAGAGTGTTTTTGCACAAAATATATAATAAATTTTATTTATTTTACTTCAAAAAACACTTTAAAAAATGTGTGTGATGTAGAATGGGGAGAAGTGCACATAAATAAAAATATTTCATATGTTTTTGTTGTGTAATTAGCTCCTGTTTATTTGGTAAAGGAATATATATCCCTTTTTTGTAGGAGGAATGCAGGATTTCAACTACGTACACTCAAACTGTTTGGAAATTACATTTGAGCTGAGTTGCTGTAAGTTTCCCAGTGCATCTACTTTGCCTATGGAATGGAATAGCAATAAGGAACCCATGTTGCTCTATGTTGAAGCAACACATCTAGGCATTAAAGGTAATGATGTACATATGTATAATAACCAGTGAATGTTGTGAAAGTATACGAAATCTTATTACTCAAGATAAAAAGTAAAAATCTACTTCCAAAATACTGGTTAAATTGTTATCTGATTAAAAAGTTCTCTAGGTTACCAGGGAAAATAATTAAAGTTCAAAAAATTTGTCACAGGAAATTGGCTTAATTTTTACTTGCAATGATTACTTATAATTGTTATTTTTGCTTACAATATGACTCAATATTTTAATTCTTTGGATATCTTAAAAGTTACTTTTCAGACTGCCAAACAAGTGTTAATAAAAATTCAACATTGATCAAATATATGTAATGCCAAAGTGGTATCTTGCATTTTGTGTAAATTAAATGTTTTTTTTAAATGTCGTGGGAAACAATTGCTGTAATGTGTCTTTTATTGTAGGTATCGTGTCAGATGTTAATGGGAATCCTATTGAAAGAGCAGTAGTGGTAGTGCAAAATTTGAATCACAATGTAACTACTACCGCTCGTGGTGAATTTTGGCGTCTACTTCTGCCTGGTTCCTACAGTGTGTATGTTACTGCATGGGGTTATGAAACAAGTGCACCAGTAAATGTTTCTGTGGTAGAGAATCATCCAACATGGGTCAACTTTACTCTGCAATCAGCTCCTGTTCATGAAGGTGAGGAGATCACTGAATAAGCAAATTAACCAAGAAAATGCTTTGCAAGTGACTCGTATTTTAATTATAATGAAAATGATATTAGTACATAGATCTCCTCAGGCTTTTGTTAAGCATCACTATTTTTTGAAGATCTGTTGGTGGTTTGAATGTGGGCAAGTAGGGAGTGGGAGCATATCTGATTTTAATTTCTATACTAAACATTATTGTGTTGCAAGAGCAATTCTTTAAAGTGCATCAGAAAAACATTAACTGTAGATTTATGAAACTTGAATATTGCTGTTCCTTTGAGTCGGAAACCAGCTCTATGTTAAATGAATTAAGTTATTAAATCTTGATGAAAGCTTGCAGCTTTGCAAGAATTGTTTCAACACTTCAGAGCAAAATATTTCAGATTTTGTGGATATTTTTTTTGATATTGCATATGTACCCAAAACGTTTTACGTTGTTTGCTGTATACTATCACTTCGTTAAGGAAAGTATGAACATTTCCTAACATTGCATTGAACCTTTCTAGGGAAATTTTTGTGTGCAAGTATTCTTGTAATACATGTTTTTTGCTGGAGAGCATGTGTATTTGATTGTATTTTTTGTTTTCATTTTGAGAATACTAATACTAAAATATAACCAATATTAACTATTAAGAAAGAACACATGTGATAGAAACATTAAAAGTATTGTTATTCTGCAATTTGTGGGTATGAATAAATTAGAGGACTTACCATCTATGTTCTTCATATAGCTATTGAAAAAGATGATCTCGGTTTATTTCTAATTCTTAACAAACATTGCAATAAAGTTTCCATTTGATTAAAATGGGAATAATTTCATTTTTTTTTCTTTCTGTCAAGTTCTTAGAGGTATCTATAAACTAACATTGTTCAAGAAAGAAATCTTTGGTATGATATGATCATGCTTATACAGTAAAATCTGTCTTAAGCCAAAATCAATTGGGACACAAACAATTCAGGTTTATGGAAACTTCTATTTTATGCAAGGTTGTCCATGTTTATGACACTTGTGACATTCATGTTTCTGCCCTGAAAGTAGTAAATTACATGATTTTATTATAATTATCAAGATTCTTTAACAAATAATATATTTATGGAAAATTAATAAATGAATATTAAACACTTCATTGACGGCTTCTGAGTTGAAAATACACACACCTTACTGGCTGAGTTTGAACTGCTTGCTGACTCAATGCACAATGCATTACAACCTAGTACTATTACTTTCTGATACCCTTGCAATGCATATCTGATAGAGGGGTTATGATGTTCAACATGGGGCAGGGAGACATGCGAACAGAAGCCATGCCCATGCACCTTCTCACGCTCAGAGAGTTCGGAGAGAGGGAATTCCCCTATGGCCAATGCCTTGAGAGACCAGTGACCCCAAGGTCAAATTCTAAGCTGATAGCTGAAGCTCCTCTCCTTCAATGTCCGGCTGCCGTGACTAAATCGCATGTGACAGGGGATAGAGAATTTAAAACAAGCTTGCAGATACAGTCATTTCATTAGGTACATCTCGTGTCTCCCTGCCAATTGCATTAAATTCAGAGGAATTCTGTTTTACAGAGATTTTTTTCCCTGCAGGACATGATAAGCTGTTCCATTTCCGCATTGGAGGGGTTCTATTTTATGCCGTGTAAAATGCCATTTAACTTCATGGGCCGGAGAAATTTTCCAGTTAAGGCAGGTTTCCAGCTTATAGAGGTTCCAGTTTAGACAGATTTTACTGTATTTCAACCATAAGGATATTAATTTGTTATGTGAATATTTCAACAAACAGAGCTATTTTGAAAAACTATGTAGTTAGTGAAATAAATATTAATTCTTTATTTTAAATAACAAATGCAAATAAATATCTAAGAAAGCAAGTGTGTTTTTGAAAACTTATCTGCTAATGTCTGCATGTACTTCATGAATTTTTTGTATTAAGTTTGTGACAATTCAAGGTACAAGAGATGGTGCACGCTTTTGTAACTGGTTTAAAATGTTACTTAAAATGGGAGAAAAAAAGAAGACTCTCAAGTCCAGAGCATAAAGGCTACTGCTTAGTATTAAAAGTGGCTCTGGTTTTGGAATTTTAATTTTGCAATGTACTCTATTTCTATTTTGAAGTGTCATTGTATGGGAAATGTGACCAAAGTATATTTTCATTATTTTACCTGTTCCTTTTGGAGCATGACTCAGTGAAAGCAATAATAATGTTGTTTTATATATGTAATTGAATGAAGCCGATTGTACCTGTCTATGTTACCAAATAAATCAAAAACTTGAAATATTACCAGACATCCATATTAGGTGTGATTGTCTTCCATCATTTAAAAAGGTTATAATAGTGTGAGTGGGAATGATAAAAATAATTTAAATCATTCTACCTCAGTGGTATTTAGTATAATAAAAAATCATCGTTACCATGACATAAGACAATGAAAATATACTTTTCCAATTGAATTTCGTGAGAATAATGCTGATGCTTCCATGTAATTTCATCTTGTAATCAAATAGCTGAAGTTTGGTTTTGATTTTTTTAATAGTTCCTGTTTTTTCTTCTTCTTTTTTTCTTTTTTCCTTTTGGAAGGTTGTTTTGCTCTCTACACTATATTACATTATCCCTAATCTTTATAGAGTTTAGGCTAAATTGTTTAAGCAGGAAGATGGTGAGGGTCACTTCAAAATTATGGGATAAAAATGAGTATAGTAATTTCCAGATTTTGCAAGTTCTATGAGCAATGGAGTTTTAGTGTGAGAATGCTGTACTTGAACATGAAATATCTTTCAATTTGACTATTGTAGTTGAAAACGTTGTTGTGCCTGTAAAAATGCTATGTGAAATTAACATCATTTTATAAAAGAGACAAAACATTTTCAAGTAATTATTTCTCTTAGTAGTTCTCATGTTAATTCACCACTATATTTCTTATAATTAAGATACGATTGAGGCACAACTAAAGAACCATTAATTGTTCCTTAAAAATTTACAGGACTCTTTTTTTGTCAAAACTGCTCATAGCCAATTTTGCAGACACAACAACCTAAAATTTTGGATTTCATAATTGCTATTCATGCCACTTCTGGCCCATGAGCCATTGATTGGAGAGCATTGTATTACTTCGAATAATTTGTGAAAAGGAAAAATTGTGTAATGTTCAATTTTGAGAGTTGTTTCCCAAGCTCTGTTACTCAGTTTGTCAACATAATTTTTCCCCCTTTGTGTTCATTTTGTATAGTAAGAATATAGAACCTGTGCAATACTCATGGAGCATAAAGCATATTATGCACAAAACAGTCATTGTTATTTTTAATTTTCTATTGGTTATATTTGTGTATACAATTTCAGTGTTTCTTACCAGAAGTTCAAAATACTAGGAAGTTTTAAAATTGTTTTTATTTATGTTATAATGTTTAATTTCACTGGACTGTTTTTTGTAAAAATGTTTTGTAATGAAGGTCTGTAGTTTGAATAGTATGGCCAGATATACCAGTTACTGTAATGTGAAAACCTGAAACAAAGACAATAAATTTATTTTAGAATGCAATATGTGTATTAATATTTGTAGTAGGACCCCTTATTAGTTATAAAATATTTTTTACTGAAATGGCATTGTAGACATGAAACCATTATGTGCAGGGCTTGGGAATACACATTTTAAAAATGAATTGAAGTCTGGAATTTTCAAAGAAACTAAGCACCAAAGATATTAGGGACTATTTATTAAGAAAATGTAGTTGAAATATTTTAAAAAGTTCTTGTACAAGTACTGCTTGCTCCAGATGTTCCAAAATCTTGCTGTGTAGGGTGCGGAATTGGGGACAATTTGGCTTCCACCATCACAAGTATAAGTGAAGTTTTAAGTGGTCTTACAGGACCTGGTGTCATTGTTCATGTTCAGGTTACATGCTCAAGACTGAACATAAACATTGGTAATCGGTCTGTAGGAGTACGTAAAATTGCACACGTACCCAGGAAATATTTTTACAACTATATTATATGAAGTCTATGATTGGAAACATTTCCTTAGTTTTGAAACTGTCCACTGGAATATAACTCTGATATCTTGAAAACTATGTGTACTAAAGTTTTGGAAGAGTTACGAAAGCAACTGGGCAGCCAGCTAGTCCTGCTACTTGTAGGGTGAGGTCTCTCTAACTGTTGGAAGCTCGAGTTCAGGTCTCTGAACTCTAATGATAATATTGCTACTTGTGTAAGGATCCTGGAAAATTTATATGATTAAATCCTATGAAAAGTAATTCATTTTCTTTGAAATATCAAGTACTTTGGTGCTTAAGACTTTTAAGAATTTGTCTTCAGTTAATGTTTGGTAACTAGAGCAAATGGAAAAGGCAAGATTAATTGTATCTTTGAAGACCAATTGTATATTATTCCTTTTCTCTCGCTAATTGTCTGTTGATCAAAGAATGTTTCTTTGAAACACCTTTTGTATATTTTGGGCAAATTCTGTAATTTCAAATATTTTTGAGTAGATTCTTCACTTCACCAATATAATCTAAATGACATGATACTTGCAGGTAAAAGTGTTGAGGTGGTGACGTCTCCATATAATGATAAATATGGTTTTGTCATTCCTCCAAAGTTCCAGCATCACAATTATGATGAAATGGTAGAAGTATTGAAACAATTATCAGACAATTACCACAATCTAACTAGATTGTATAGTATTGGTCGCAGTGTGGAAGGAAGAGAATTGTATGTTTTGGAGATATCTGACAAGCCTGGAGAACATGAACCGGGTAAGTTTTAGCAGCATTTTTGTGAGAAATGTTTATCAAAGCAATGGAATAATTAGCATATATAAATTTGTATTAAGATTTAAATCAGATTTAGAAATAAAAATATGTGTCAGCATTAGTATGTGCTGCAATAAGGCCTAATTTAAAATTTGGTCGTTAATTTTTAAGATATAATTGTATTTGAATAGCTCATTTTGATTAGTGGTTATTTGTAAAATGATCATAAAAAATTCTTAATTTTTGCATGGAAAAATTATTTGGTAAATTGATGTTTTGTTATAGTTTTGAAGTTCTCAATTTTGGTGTATTTGAGGAAATTCAGACCATAAAGTACATTGAAAAATAAAGTCAACATGTCACAGTGACAAAACTTCTTACAAAGGATGATTTGATTTGTTCAATAATTTTTCAAAAATTGCATATTAATAACTTGAACTTCTATATATAAAGTACTCATTGTGTACTTATGTATACTCATCATGTGTGTTAATATAAATAGATAGTACAACTGACAATGTTAAATTATAATCGTCTTCATAAAATGCCATTAATATTTAAATTATAATTTTTATTGAGTAGTACACAATGTTATTCTTGCAGGCATTTGATCCTAATTATTCAAACTATTTTCCATTTAATAGTATCAGATTGTGTAATTGAGATTTCATAGTCCCTATATATTGTTAAAATATTAAATAAAATTTTTTGAAAAAGAAAAATTTATTTTTTTGAGTTATTATTCATTTATTACTACTAGCTTTTCTACAACCTTTGGTGCAGAAGAAAAAAATATTATTTATTATATTATTAATTTAATTTAATTTTTTTCATCTTTCAGTTCTAACATCAAATAAAAGCAAATTATAATATTAATATTTTTTTAACAATAAATCAAGATAGGAAAAGGGAAATGCGTAATGTGTCAAAATTAAGTTCTTTCAAATACAGATACATCGAGACAAATAATTTGGGAGAGATTGGAAGTACCACAAATGTTTTCTTGCACTTAAAACAGTTTCTAATTGATATAGCAATGAGTAATATCTTTCAGTAATGACAGTGACAAGAGAATATGTTGAGGAAGTGAGTTGGATACTTCCAGTATTTCCTATTTTCAGTCTTCAGTGTATCCTCACTGATGGATAAGCAAAAAGTATTTTAGGTTTAACCAAACGTTTAATTTTCAGAAGTCTTAATCATATTAGGATTAAAACTTATTCAACGTTACTTGGAAATATATTTCCTCATATTTAAGTAAACATTTCTTTCCTATTATTTTATTTCTTTGAACTGTAAAAACATTGTTGCATAATATTAGTAGTATGTGTTGTGTCAGTAGCATGAACAAGTGTAAGCATTGGTGTTATCATGCTTGTATATTGATCAGGTTTCAAATTAGCCATTACAGAATAATAGAGAAAAAATTTAGAAAATATTTTATTTTGTGATTTCTATTTCTTATGTTGTATGTTATCACTTAGGTGAGCCTGAGTTCAAGTATGTTGCGAATATGCACGGCAATGAAGTTGTGGGAAGAGAGATGTTACTGTTACTAGCAAAATATATTCTGGAAAATTATGGAACTGACACACGGATTACCAATTTAGTAGACAGTACTCGTATACATTTCATGCCCTCAATGAATCCTGATGGATACAATGTTTCTCATATTTCAATCCCAGGTAAGTGTTCCTGATAAATACATGCTAACAAAAATTGTTTTGACTGTTTTCATTGATGTGTTCTGCCTGAAGTTTAGGAATTAAGTTTACAGTTTCTAATGTATTGAAAGTCAAATTAGTGTATAAATGAAAAAATTTTTGTGTGGCCAGGTGATCGGGATGATTTAGATGGGCGAGCTAATGCAAATAAAGTGGACCTGAATCGCAATTTTCCTGACCAGTATGTTACTCGCCGTGTATGTATTTGTGTGTCATTTTATATTACTGTTTTTCATTGTTGTTTTGTTATTATGTTTTTCATACCATATTTAATATTGTTATTGTATTTTGGAAAATAAAATTGCCTAAATTTCTTTTGCAGGGACAGACATTTGAACCTGAAACTTTGGCAGTGATGAAATGGATCCAATCTCTGCCCTTTGTTCTTTCTGCAAATCTTCATGGTGGCTTCTTGGTTGCAAATTATCCGTATGATAGCAATTCCCAAAACCGAGGAGGAATTCCCAACCCTAGTCCTGATGATGCTGTTTTTAAGATGTTAGCTCAAACTTATTCTGATGTAAGTAAATATTTTGGGAATACATTATTTGATGCTAGCACACTAACTTTTCAATGTAAAGTTCCATAGGTATATTATTGAAAAGTTCGTTTCTTTCTTTAGAGCTCCGAGTTATAACTATAGGTCTAGATCTTTAGGCTTGCATGTGTGCGATTTGAAGAAAGATATCACTTCATCTTTAAATGTCCATAATACAGGACAATTACTTGACAGTTGATATTCTTTCAAATTGTGTGTTTCTATCCAAAATTCAATCCTGACAGAACTGTCTTTTAGTTAATGAGAGTAATAATTTCTCTGATTAATTGTGAAAGATATATCTTTGTTTTGTAACGTGTCTTTACCACAAATAGTATTTAAAAGGCATTCAAGCCATATGTAGAGAATACATTGTAATTTTGAGTAAAATGTGTGTTGTTTAATTTTTTCCTGGTTAGAACATGGAATACAGGGACTGATCCAGAAAGCATTTTGGGATACAGGGAGCAGTTTCAATTAACTCCCCCCACCCACACACACACACACACACTATAACTTGATATAGTTATTAAAGAATGTTATGAGGATTTATAATTAATGATGAGACAAATTGAATAACTCAACACATAATGTATTCTGTATTTTCTGTTCAATGCACATAGCATTAACTTAAACTAACCATGTGAATAGATAATAAACATCATTGCTCGTCGCTAAGGTTGAGCGAACCAGATGCTGCTGCCTGTTGTGGAAGTATAGATTTATAATACCCTCCCCAAAATCATTTCTGAAATAACATTCTCTTTTACTAATCAACTTCAAATACTAAATAATGTTTATTTATAATGAGAATACTCATTAAATGTGATGCAATCAATAACAAAAGGGTAATTGTATTGAATAAATGTTTTAAAAAATTGACTTTGGTGAAAGATATGTCCCTCGTGGCTTCCCCTTGTATTCACCACTGGTAGTATATGATAAATGATTTTAAGGAGACCTCTTTGTGTGAAATGTTTGAAGGCCTTGGTGAACACTCTTAATATCCAGTATATTTTGTTTTTCAGACACATCCAAGTATGCATTTTGGAAAGCCATGTCCGGATTTTCCGAACGAACACTTTGAAGGAGGGATAGTTAACGGAGCTCACTGGTATGTGGTGTCAGGGGGAATGCAAGACTGGAATTATTTGAACTCCAACTGTTTCGAATTGACTATAGAAATGGGATGTGTTAAGTTCCCCAATGCATCACATCTTCCACAATTGTGGAAAGACCATAAGGAACCTCTTTTATTGTTCATGGAACAGGTGAGAATTGGTGGGCGTACAGAAAGGGCATTACAATGAAATAAATACAAAAAACTAATGGTGATTGTGCAACAGCTTCATCTCAGTTGCTTTTGCATTGTGATAATCATTGCTCTTTTTGTTGTAAAAGGTTCACAAAGGAATTCATGGGTTTATAAGAAGCACAGGGGGCAATCCTATTGCCAATGCGACTATTACTGTGGAGGGAATTGACCATTTTGTGCGCTCTGCGAAGGATGGTGACTTCTGGCGACTTCTAGTTCCAGGAAATTACAGAGTTACTGTATCTGCTCCAGGGTATGAAAAATTATCACTTATTTTTTAAAATTGTGAGAATTCAATCTTAAGATGAGAGTTTTTTTAGGTTCAGTAAATCTATTAGCAAAAATTTAATGAGGGACTAATTGTCTGATATTATATATTTGGGAATGAAATCTTCCTTTGATCTTAATTAGATATTGAGAAATTAATAAATTATTCTTTTACAGATATGAAAGTGATACTTTAAATATACAAGTGCCGAAAGAAACAGGCCATGCAGAACTGAATTTCACTCTAATGAGGGATGATCCTGAGAGATGGTCTCGTCAGTATGATTTTGGCCTTGCAGGGAATCTTGCATCATCTTCGTACCTTTCTAATGCAGAACTCAGTAATTCTCTTGCCACCTTAGAGAATGAACAGCCTTCAGTTGTGGAATTTCACTCGGGAGATAATGAGGATTCTTTGGCAATCCACTATCTTAAAGTCACTCATGAGGTACCCAATTTATAAGTTTAAATAATGTGTTTAATTATGATTGTCGATATGGTCTAATAACATTTTCCAGATTATATTTGGCCATGTTTGTTTAAATTGGGGAAAAATTGTTTGTTAAAATTATGTTTGGATTATAGTTTGTGTGCATTGTGTGAAAACTTATTTAGTGTTTTTATGGATGAAGTTCTCTCTCTATTTTCTTAAAATCACCACTTATTAAATTGTTCATTTAGATTTTTTATTCAATTGATGTTTGGCATTACATACAAATACTGTTTTCCTTATTTCCTCAAACTGTTAAGAAACGTTAAACATTTCAGATACTTTCATGACCTGATAGTATTCCAACTGAGCTTGAGAAATCCTACTGTTCTCTTTTAATTTTCTTTCTCTATTAACATGCAACTACAGAGTGTCACTTCTGTGTCACTTCAACAGTCATTTTGCATTATTACATCTCAGAAACCATTAGGATTTTCCTAATTTATTCATGATTTATCCATTATTTATAATACAGATATTATCCCATAGAACAATGTAAGGTGGCGATCCTTACATCTCATGTACAGCAACACACACAATTTGTCCCATCTGTTGTTTTGGGATCTTTCTTGTAGTACCAGTGACGAAATTTGATCTTCTTAAAGTTGTATTGTTCTTGTTCTATTAGAATTTTGCAGTGATAACAATCCTCCATTGGCTCTTGATTAAATATTGAATAGAAATGCATTGATTCAAGGTAGATATATTGCTTATTACAGGACACCTAATGTAATAATTTGTTACTCACACTTCGTTGAATGATCATTATATTTTGAGTGTATTTATTTATACAAAATTAAAATTCTAATGGAAGACCAGCAGATAGTTTCATCTTCCTGTTCATCCTACTACTCTAGATCATGATTCATCAATTTAAATACAATATTATGTCATTTATAATTGTTTGTAATTTTGTTTATAATATGAATGTGATTACACTATTCACGTTTTAATATCTTAAAATGCTCTACTGAAAAAGCAGTAAGTAGTACTTGTTAAATTTGCATTTTCATATCATGTATTCACAAAATTTAATAGAAGTAAAATCCAAAGTATCTGTTTCCTTGAACATGGAACTTGTCTCATAGTGTCATGCTTGTCTTGAAATTCAGATTTAGTTCTGGAAGTAACTTATGTAGGTTATGGATTCAAATGATTGATTTAATTTGTGAATGACTAACCGATCTGTGAAAAATAATTGAAGTGCGTATTTTACAGATGGGGGCTCCTGATGAGAAAAAGTTCCATGTGGCCCTTGTTGGTGGATTGTTTGCATCACAACCTGTAGGACGCGAATTATTGAGGCGTCTTTCTTGGCATCTTGCTGCTGGAGATACTCGCAAGGATCCAGCTACTCTAGCTGTTCTACAAAATGCAGTTATTCATATATTACCTGGAGTGGATCCAGCTTTTGAAGGTGTTGGGACATCTAAGGATTGCCATCCACCTCCAAGGGCTGATGAGATAGGTTTCCGTGTAGCACAACATGGCAATGGCTCTGATCCTGTTACAAAAGCTTTTATTCATATGATGAACATCAAGCAGTTTGATTTAGTTGTCTCTCTCGAAGGGAAAGGACAATTCATGAGGTAATTATTCTAATAGCAGTAAATTTTGAATAGTTTGCTACTATTTTGAATGCTGAGAGGTCATTTGTACATCTATAAAGCAATTCCATTATATTTACTGGAACATTTTGTATTTCTTATGAATCTAGGTATCCTTCTGGACTAAGTACAACATCAGAAAAATTGTTTTCTATGCTTTCTAACCTGTACAACTCTAGTCATGCTCAATTTCAACCTGTAAGTATATTGAATTTTTATTAGTTTTATTGTAACATAAGGTTTGTTCCAAAGGTAGTCAGACTGAATTTTTCGCATCCAGACAGATTGATGAAGGGGGGTCTGTAGGCAGGCATGATGGTGGGTTCTGTTAGGGAAGTCCAGCAACCAGTGGCAGTTGACTCTCAACTCATATGCAAAGTGTACGATCACACATCAAGTGACTTCAACTCACTCCAACATGAACAGTTTACTTTAAGAGTGCTATGCAATCTATGCAATTAAATTTTGCTTACAATTCAAGTTGTTTCAAGAAGAAAGTGTTTGTTGATGACGGTGCATGCTCAGATGATTCAAAGGGAGTTTGGGCCTGAGGTACTGTCCATACATTCGATTTTTAATATGGGAATCTTTGAGAAACTGTGAAAAACAATTGTTTGCATCTACCCAATCATCACCAATTCCTGGAAACTTTACCATGGCAATATGCCTTTCAACACTGTGCTCGTGGGTGTGTCTGAACCTCGCCCTGGACTTAGACATGGTTTGACACAACATGGTAACACTGACCCAGTCAGTTCACAGCTCATTGTTGCTCTCCCAGACTTCTTTCTCTTCCCCAGCCTCATATCCGTACTGAAGTGGCATTGCCAGAGCATAGTCCAGGCAGTACAGTAGGCCATGAAGAAGGAAATGAGATTTCCAGTTCTGTGTTCCAGAAGGCCCCCCAAAAAATGACAACTGCTGGAGAGAGTCTGTGCACATGGTTTCTACTTCGAAGAGTAATCAGTTGTTCAAAAATTGGCAGTAACTTTTTTATTATTGAATTAGTTTGACTTCTTTTGGAAAAAACCTCGTATCTTATTACAAACAGTGCAGAATGTTACTGTGTTGTCTAACAATCAGACCATTTCAACAAATTGTCCATTGAACATATTGTACAGTGAGTTGCTGTCTATGAGAAAATATGAGGTAGTTAAAGCTTATATAAACATTTGTTTTTACAGGATCAGAATAAATGTGCTAAACCAAGAAATCAGGACCGTGGTTCATTAACTGCCAGTACCCGAATTCTTGACAAAGTGTACCATGAATTTGGAGTGCCAATGGTATGTGAATATCAGTGAAAGAATTGAGAAGATTGCTTTAGTTAATATTGAGAATGGTTCTAATTATGTAGTAAACATTTATCTTTACTGAAAATTGAAATTTCTTATTAATCATTGAATATATCTAAGATTTAATATATCTATGACATCATTGAATAAAACAGTTTTTATATTTTTTAAATTTAATTGTAAGTTCAGTATTTAATTTTATATGTGAAGTAATTTTCAAACACTATGTTTTAATGGAAGACAAGAATTAGTATTCACTGGTATACCATCACATTTTTTCCAGATAAGGATTCAGTAATCTTTGAATATTGATTTAGCATTAGATGTGATATAAAGTGCGAGTTCATGTAAGTTATCCTCTGTGTGGTTGTTTTTCAGGTTACTGCACATGTTACTTGCTGTTCTTTCCCTCCAGCTAGTGAACTAGGAACACTCTGGCGACAGAATTTGCAGCCACTAATGCAGCTGTTGTCAGCTGTACGCCAAGGTGAGGTGTGAGCTACATGTGTCTGCTGGTTGCTCCTGACTGCAGAGGCTGAGGAACACATGAGGGTGGAGGTCGGTGGTGGGGTGTTTGCTGTGTGTGTTGGTGTGTGACTTTCAATGCTCTGATTGTTAGAAAGCACAGTTTGAACATTTTGTGCAAATTTAATTTGAATGTTTGTTTGCCTCGTAATCATTTCATCAGTGGAACAGTTGAAAATACCATTTATGGAAATAAATAATAAAATTTATTGTGAAGAAAATTTCAGCAGAAATGTAAATAAAATCATAATACTAATTGTTAGGCCCCAAATCACTGTATTTAATGAATTGCTTCAAACCTTAAAGGGGATAATACAGAGAAAAAGAATTTTGTGTGAAAAATTCGTAGTCTGACAATTTCTTTGTTGATTAAATTGTCGTAAATGTGTTTTCAATAGGAAAATGTAACATTTTTGAAAATATATTTTTAAGGGATGTGGTTGGAGTATCTACCTCCGAGGTATAGTCATGCTATCTAAAACCAGTTTAATTTACTGTATTTACCTGAATATAAGACAAGGTTTTTTCCTAAATATCTCTGTTGAAAAATGCGGGGTCGTCTTATATTTGCAGATTAAGCCTAGTCAGTTAGGATTTAAGTTGTTTCATTGCCATTCCATCATGAAATTTGTAAATGTTAACGTAACAATAAACTGCAAAGAAGGTAATAATATCGCGCGTATCTACAATTCGTATAATTACATTCACGTTTGTATTCTCGGTATCCACTGCAAATTTGCGGGGGTATTCAGACTGATATTTTTTCAATCGGTCGATAATGAGAGAATCTCAAACAAATGGCTTAGTAGCAAATGAAACTTAAAGTGAAAATGAATACTTTTAAGGAAGAAGAAAATTATAGTTCAGCAATAAGTCTTAACATTCTCACCAAGGCAATTTTCTAGTCAATAAGACAATTTGGAATTTTATTTTGTCTAAATAGTAAGAATTAGTAAAAGTAAAACTTCCCAGGTCTCTTCAAAATTAGGGGTCGTCTTATATTCAAAGTTGACTTATATTCGGGTAAATACGGTATATTCTATATTTAGTAATTTGAAGTTCCAGTTTTAATCCTTTTCTGCATATCCCTATTTTCAAATTAATTTCATAACAACGATGACAATAATAATAAATTATACCATTATTATTATTATTATTATTATTATTATTATTATTATTATTATTATTATTATTATTATTATTATTATTATTATTATTATTATTATTATTATTATTATTATTATTAAAGTAAAATACAAAATAGAAGATAAAGGGCTTTAGATAACTTTCTTTTCTCTTCCAATTGAACATAAAAATATATTCAATTGCTAAAGAACACGGGAATCACAAAATTCAAACAAGACATTTATTGTAAATGTACAATTGAATGTAATTAGTCGGAGATCATTGTTGATATTCCACCCATTTGAACGTTGGAATGAATACATATTCTTGTATGTAAAATTGAATTTTTTCCACCACCATCGTTCTGAATCAATTTGATATTTCCTGAATTAATCATGCAATTTTATGGGATTACTGTTTTTATTGGCCTATATTTCAAACCCTTTTAATTCTAAAATGTAAGGCTCAAAGTTTTCCTGTGTATGCTTATACTACACCTTAGTTTTTGGATATGTGGGCACTACTTTGACAGTGTGCTCCAGTGTTGCCTAACGTTGATGATTTTTCATTGCTGTTGGATAATGTTGATGATCTCATTACTTACGAGTTCTTTGTGAAAAAGAAGCATATATGGTGAATTCAGATATGATACCTTTTCAAATGAAATGATGACAAATTTCGATATTACCTTTTTTCTCAGAATTTCATTAAAAGGTTTTGTGTGGTTTAATACAACACTAAAGATGCTATTTGTTTGTGCATGGCATTTTTCAAGTAAATTTGAGTTAGCAGTCATTTCCTTTTCAATTACTTTTGACCTGTACAAATCAGCATGAGAGTGAGCATGAAACCTTTTATATGATTGTCAACTGTTGACTTTCAAGCTTTGGACATAGAGTTTGAAGGGCACCATCGTTTCTTCACCTTAGAGCATAAGTGAGGATTTCTAAATATTTAGAAATTTATAGAACTCTTGAGTTAAAGAATTTTTTCACTTCATTACAGGTGTCCGAGGGCAAGTGCAAGACTTCAGTGGACAGCCTCTTCGTGAAGCTAGTGTAATACTGAAGGGTTTTCCCCAACCTCTGCAACTTAGTGCTAATGCGGCAGTTTTCAAGGCAATTCTTCCTGTGGGAGATTATGAACTACAAGTTACTTGTCCACAACATGCCAGCAAGTTGATTTCCCTGAGTATTCAACCTGGAGTTCTAACAGAAATAACTGTTCAGTTGGATAAGAAAGCAGATAGTGAAACAGAGTATCATAATTTTGCTGCTGTGCACAAGCTGTTAGATCATCTTAATTCTGAGTATCCACGTCAGTCTCGTCTTTACACGTATGTATAAATTATTAGCAACCTTTTTTAACACGTGATGCCCTCTTTTTTTGTTATTCTCATTAGAGAAAGAAGGTGTAAATGCTGTTGGAAATTTTCAATATTGGTTTTATTGATCTGAGAATTGGAAATGCTTCTAACTGAATCTAAGTATTACTTGTTCCTCGGAAATAAATATTATGAAATTAATTATGTAACCAATTCTATTTCAGTCTAGGAAACAGCGGAATTTCAGCCTTGGAGGTGTCTCAGCAGAAGAATCCTATTCCTGGTCGTTTAACATTGGCAATTGTAGCTGGCTTATCCAAAGAACCTCTGGCAACTGAACTTGTTCTTCGGCTGGCTAGGTTGCTGTTGTCAGACTTTGCTACAGATTCAAATATTGAGAAGTTACTCACGGTAATATTACTTTATTCTGTTAACAGTGCCAATATTCTTGTTTTCTTTGTCGTATTATAGTTGTTACTTTCATGCCTTCTAAATGCTTGCAAAATAAAGAGAAAGTACTGTAATGCTGCAGTAAAAAGGCATGATTTTTTAACAGAAAACTCGTATTGTGGGGGTCCTGATACTTAAAAAAGTGGATAATTCTTTCTCCCATATATAGCAAATTATTTTCTCCAAACATGCTGTGTAGTCAGAATTCATGTTTTGTGAGACCTTGATACTGAAGTATTGTTTTGTGGCAAAATGTCTGCCTGAGAGACCATCTACCCATCTGGAGTCAACCCTAAAGCCTAAACCATTTAGATAATTTTCTCCAAAATTGACATTTCCTGATCGATCTGGCCAAACATGAAACCCTGTGAATTTGAAATGGATATTTAATTGGGGGTACTTTACATGAAACTTCAAGGACGTTTTCAAAATTGTATGAAAAATAGCTCCAAACTTTTGAATTAAATATTTTCTTGGATACAGCAAAGGTTACTTAAAAAATGGTGCAGGTCTCATTTTTGTTGAACTGTGAATTTCGAAAATTGCAATTGTAAATTCTGTATCTCACTTATTACTTAAAAAATTCGTAAGATTTTCACGGAAGGCAGAGTCTGATAGATTTATTAATAAAATGTCTATTTAATAACTTCCATTAACTTTATTTACCTGTTTAAAATAACTTTTATTGTAACCTTGTTCCTTCAGATTCTTCGAATTCAGCTTTGAATTTTTGTCAGAAAAACTCTTAGTACTGGGCCTTGGTAATAAGAAAGTGGATAAATCCTGTTGCTAAATTTAGAAAAAATCCTCTTAACACATGGTGTAGCCAGAATCCATGTTTTGTAGGTCTTTGATTTTGTATTTTTATTATTATACATGCATCGGCAAAGGCACATTTCATTTTTACGCTGACGGTACTGTAGGACATTTCCAAAATTTTCAAAAAATTGGCTCCATTATTTTTTATTAAATTTTGTTCTGAGATAGTGTGAAGGATATTTAAGAGAATGATGCAAGTCTGATTATCATGAAAAAATGATTTTTCGAAAATTGAAAATTTTTCCTGCAATAAATTCTGTTGCTTAAAGATAGATTTTGAAATACGGTTCGGTACAATTTTTTGAAAATTTGAGTACTTTTCGTGTAATTTTAGGTGAAAGGACATTCAGTTTTAGCACCACTAGTTTCATTCTTTAAAAACCTCAATTTTCTCTTATGTTCGTATAGTATTCACTGTAGCCTGAAAACGGGGGAAAAAATCCATGCCTTCGAAATGTTGCAGAACAAAATTTGACTACATAATGAAAAATAAAAACTTTTACGTTTAAAATTATGTGATTCTGAATTATTTCCAATAGTTTTTTAAATGACTGTCTGTCAGAAAATGTATGGCCAAACTCATCAAATATAATTGATTTAAATAGTGCCAGACAATTTCCTGTTTATTAACAAAAATAATCCATGCTTTTTATTAGCTGCAGCAAAGATAGTATGCCTAAAATCCTACTGAGAGCACTAGTTGTGGGATCATGTAAACAGATTGTACCCTTCTAATATTTTGTCACAAGGGGGGCTCCAGATCATCGTTATCACATTTGGGGATTTTAGATGCAAGACAGATGAAAACAAAATGGCAGACTATATTCTATGCACAAAATACAATAAGAAAATATGTTTATCTCAATTTTGTCAGTATATCAGATAGTACTTATAATTCTCAACCCTTCAATTGTGAAAAGTTAACATTGCAAAATGATAGAGATTTTTTTCCTTAATGAAATCTGTTCTTAAAACTAAATCTTGAAATAATGTTAAGAAAATCTCTGAAGTTTTGAAAATTGTAAATGCAAATGTTTGGCTTTGATTAGGAGTTTAGTTAGTTTTTGATTAGGAGTTTAGCTGTGAAGCTAGTTGATCCAGAGTAATGTGAAAGTGGGATAATGTCCAATGGGATAATGTCCAGTAATCCAGAGTAATGTTGCTGAGTCTAAGAATTTGAGTTTGAATACCAGCGTGGAGAAATAATGTTTGCTTGTTGGAAACACTTTTGAAGGTTCATGTATTATTATAATGAGGTGGAGTTGTTACAAGTAATGCAAGAAAGTATGTGCTGTTTGGACACTACTAGTTGAATATTATTTTTTGTTTGTTGTGCCATAAAACACAAAAGGTTTAACAGGCATCTTTAATCATAAAGTTGCCTGTTAAACTATTTTTCTGTAAGAACATTACATTGAATGCAAGTACCTCTCTCAATGTTGATGATAATTATTATTATTAAATTATTTTCAAATTTGTGAGACAAACATTTTCTTATTAAAAATAGTTTCTTTCTTCTTTTCACATGTGAATATGAGAACACGATGCAATGAGAATGATTTTATAGAAGTACGATGTTCTTTACAGAGCACATCCATTCACATCATTCCAGTAATGAATCCTCAGAACTACTCCACTGTGAAGCAGTCTCCTGATGGTTGTGGTGTTCATCCTGAAGGGTCTCCAGACTTGGATACTCACTTTCCCATAGGTGTGTGCTTTCATCAAAGAGGTTTATCTCACTCAATATAAATGAAATAATGATATTTGATGGGAAACAACTTGCAATTTTTTATTGAAACAAATGAAAAACAGTGGAGATGATAACTTCTTATTTTACCTTGTAGACAGTGATTCTACCCACAAAGATCCTGTGACAACAGCTCTTGCAGATTGGCTGCAACAGATAAAGCCAGCTGTGGCTTTGCACCTGCGAACAGGTTCTCTGCATATCGACATTCCATTTTCATCTCCACGAGGACCAGCCCAAGGCAATTCTTTCTCAACTGCGGATGAAGAGGTAAATTGACTACATCCTCTTTTTTCTTTTCAAGTATTAATTATGACTAAAAACAGGACTTTCCATGCATTATTAATTCCTAAAATGTCGTGCAAATATGCACTATCAGATAGCTAAAGATGCATGATAGGGGCAAAAATGAATGAAATAGGCCCTGTTGTATTGTTAAGAATTTTTCTCATTTTCTATTTTGTTGCCTTTTGCAGCAATGCACAATTAAAGAAATTTTCAAGTTTTTTTCCTGTTAAATTCATGCACTGTGAAAAAATTGCTTTGATCAAAATAAGCTTAAATCCACCACCAGATGAATAGGAGCCGCCAGATGATACTTATAGGATGAAATTTGCAGTTTTTCCAGTTCACACTTAAATATCCTTAACTAATCTGTTTGAAATATCTTCTCCGCAAACACTCTTCAAGGTAATTTCTATTATTTCATGGGGCTGCCCTTGCAAGGATCAAAGTCTGAGCATTTTAAAAACATGCTCTCATATCAGCTTGAATCCAGTTTATAATGAACCTGTGGTCAGACAACTGCAGTGGCGTATACTGCTTTCATATCCTGGGCTACCACTGACCTTGAAACTATACGTACTCTTTGATTATTTAGTTTGTCTTGTTTGTATTATTTTTATTATACATACTAGTGAGAACCCGTCAAAATTTGACGGTGTGATCTGAGATAAATGTAAAATACTGTGCTCAGATTAATGTTCACAATGTGTTGCATTGTTTGAATCTTCAGGGTATAACAAAAATATTCTGTGATGTGGAGTTCCCAAAAGTTTTAACACGTATGGCCCATGACCAGGTGGCAATGCAATATCGGCACCAAATGACACAAAAGAAAGAGCACTATTATACTGACGGATATTATTTCTAAAGTTTTTTGATGTGTCATCATGTCCTATAAACAATTTTGATTTCTTCTGGCATATTGCTCGAAGGTAAACTTATTTTCCCATTTTAGCAACACAGAGTAAACTCGTTTACAGAATTTCTCCCACTCGGGAAGTACAAAGTAGAACAAAACTGACATTTCATAGACAATGACCCAACAGAAAACGAAATGACCTCACTATCACGACACATACGCTGAATTTCTCTTTCCCTGCTCCCAGTCAATGTACTACGTTCGCATCTTTTGGGGCGCGCGTGCGCGCGCGTGACAACATTATCTGTGTCTTGTCGAATTCTATGGATATGCTAAGTATAAATTATATTGTTGATTTTATTGTTTATATAATTTATGCAAAAATCTTAATAAAAAGTTCTTAATATGCAAAATAAGTCTAAATATGCAATATTACACAAAAAAGTGAAAACAAGCATTGTGCATGGATTTCTTAGAATAAAAAAGGAAGAATAAGAGTTATGCAAACATGCATGGAAAAAGTACACATTTTTTAAATGAGGATACCATGAAGCACATAATAACAAAATTTGAAAGTTGTAGTAAGCTTACTTAAAAACAGGCAATTGCATGGAAATCCTGTCTCTAATTACAACTACATAATTTTCTTAAATAATGAGTAAATGTTACCAGGAAATAGGGATAAGATAAGTATGAATTGTGTTAAGATGTGATTTATTTGATTTCAAGAAACAATCTATGGGCACTCTGACCTTGTGTGTTAATTACTTGTATGAAGACTTGTGCTGGAAACTACATCTCTGTTTTTGTTGTAGGTTTTGCGGTATTTCGCTAGCACCTACCTCAGTTCATATCCACTTATGCATGAAGGTAAACCTAATTGTTCAAGTGAACCACGCGCAGTTTTTGAAGACGGGGTTGCTAATGCAGGCTCCTGGCATAAACATCATGGCTCGTTTCTTGTAAGTAATACCACATATCTTTAAAGAATGAGAATTTTTAAAGAATTATCTAATATCACAAGTAGAGGCAAGAGTAAAATCTTTTAAAATGGTGTACAGTGGAGCTCTTGTGGAAGTTTATTCCAGTAATTAACTAAGCTGTTCGCGAGGACATTTTTGTAGTTGTCGTGTTTGAATTTAGCTTTCTTTAGCTTCATGTTGTTTTCTCTCACTCCTGTGATTCACTCCTTTGTAACTCATTTTAATTTTTGGTTGGGGAAAAAATCTAAATTGGATTTTCAACTGATTCCAAACGATGTTTGTTAAGAAAAATGTTTGATGTTTCTTTTACTTTTTGATAAAATTTTATGTAGTACTTAATTGTGTGTATTGGGTCTCAATAATAGAAGGTAAGGTACACACGAGAACTACACTTATATTTTACATTTTATTTTTGTATACATAAAATCTCAAGATATAAGATGTAAATTAAAGAATCTATAATGAGAGCCATTACTGGCCATGTCATAATTACGAACAAAACTACTGGATATAATAATTAAAATTCTGACCTATGTGCAGTCACAAAAACAATTTTTTCCGTATGTTTCAAAGGAAGCAAAACAAATGTATCGTATATGAGATATTTAAATAGTTTATTTACACTTACGTTTCCATGATAAACAATATGGAAAAACTTCAATTTTTAACTTTCACAAATGTATATCAAAGCAACCAAACAATTTATATGCTTTTATAAAAATTAATGTTCCATTTTCTGTATTTCTTCTCCCCAATCTTAACCCCCTTCCCCTTCCGGTCACTGTGATCATTTCCCCGTGACAACCTCTCCTATGTGAATTACGCTCGATAACAGCATTCACGTAGGAGGGGACGCCACAATTTTGCAGTTTTGCTACGTAAACATATTGAGGTAATCTTCCTGATACTGGTACATATAAAAGTTCATTCTAAGGTATATCACCCTCAGAATCCCACTCAATATCTGATAAACTTCTTCCAGATCTCAAAATACAAGCTGGTAAATGTTCGAAGTTCCCTGTGACTAAACTTCCCAGCACTAAACAATCATAAAACAATCGTTTTAAAGTACTATATCCTTATTTGTTCATGCCGGAAGGCAATATATTAAAAATACTTTCCAGTGGAGTAAAGAGCTACCTCCATCAGCACATTTAGTGTTCATAATAATACCCTAATTATGTATTTTATAACACTAAGAGAAGGAAGGGTTTCGGAATGCTGCTAGTTTCCTGGATCTCGTTGTGATGTCTTCATTGGCCACTCTCCTACATTGCAAATAATTACCAACATGCCTTCATCATTTTGAGCTGAACACTTTTCTGCAAGGGCAAAACGAAGAATATTTTGATCTATCTATAACAAAGGTCTTTTAGTTTTATTAACTGGCATTGATAGTCGTCTTAAAAAATCTTTTCTTTATTGTGTAAGTTTAGTGCTGCTATCAGATCTGTAATGCTTGTGCTAAACTTTCTTGGTTGGTATTGGTTTGGAAGATCCAGAATCATCACATTTTATTAATTTCAGACATCCCTGAGTTTTGAGAGGGGGTGTTATCTTTTGACTTTGTAAGAAAAACGGTTATTTTCAGTTCAACTGAAAAAAATATTTTTCAGTTGTCATTTATGATCTGCTGATATCTTTTGTTTTTGGGCCCTGCTTTCCTCTTGGACCCTGCTTTCTTCTTGGATCCTGCTGGTTTTTGGGGGCTGCATGTCCTTATCTTTGTCTATTGGGAGTGACTGAAGACAAAGTTTTCAATTTCAAAGGCAAATCTGCCTAACCAAAATGCTTCCTGTTTGTTTAGACCAATTTAATTTTGTTGGAATCAATATTCAAAGCACAAAATATCACTACACTGCTTTTCGCTCCATCAACTCTGGGTTATGAGCTCTGGGAGTGAATATTAGTGAATTTCTGCTTGGCCTATTGTGCACATGCAATTCGTTTTCCTCCCCAGCAAGGAGGAGCTATTAGTCATTACTGTCACTGCAGCCTTTGCTGAGCTTTTCATTGTTGTTGTCCTCAGAGGAACTGTCCTGTACAGCAACAATACTTTTGTCCATTTCTTTGTTCCTGATTATGTCTGATTTTAAATATTCTTCTTCATGTGTGCACAACACTTGTTCTATTGATATGGGCAATATTCAGAAAATAATGTTTGCCATACATTTTCTGTAACTTGCAGAGGGATACCAATGCTTTGTTTAGCTACACAATTCTTAATGTAACCCCAAACTAATTCGATGCGATTGAGATCGGGATGGTAAGAAGGGAGCTTGATTTTGAGGCCACATTACCACATTGTCTTAGAAACAAATAAGCACAATATTATGCCTGTGAACTTCACTGGAAGTTAGACCTACGCTAAGTCACCACACTGAAGTGGCTGTGAGAGGGCAAAGACAAAAGGGATAGGATTGAGGACCAGGGGCAATGCTTCCTATTCATGTTTCTTTTACTGAACCTTAATATAGAGTGAGCATTTGTGCGCACACAGCTGAACTTGTTTTGATTTGAATAGCTGACACTTTTACTGGACATTGGGCGCATCCACAACAGCCAGCCTGTGAATTCAGTCCCCTCTCCCCAGCCCCACCAGTTGGCGCACAGTGCGAGTGAGAGAGTAATATTTTCAGGAAAAGTAGCAGTTGATGGTTGGAGTCACCCCTCCTTGCACATACACATTCGAAGGGAGATTACTAACTTGCTCTGATATAGACATGGGGTGGGAGGTGTACCAACTGGCTTATGTTGATGAGTTCAATGAAGACTGACAAAACATGGTATAAGATAATCCAATTGCTTGATATCTTGGAAAACGAACAATGATTGTGCACATAAGAAGGAAAGTTTCTATCAGTATATATGCTTGCAGCAAGGGTTATCTGGCTATGAGAGAATTTACTTGTTCTTTCTCTAAAAAATTCTCGATGCAAAGGATTTCCATGGACCGCAATCTCATGTAGCCTTTTCCACATACAAGAATGACAGAGAATATGCAACATTTGACCACCTTTTCTACATCTTTCCCTTCCTTTCTTTCAATTTTTCTGTTTCAATTCTTGCTTTTAGGTTTCCTTTGAGTTATGTAATGTGCAAGGGCCTCAGAGTGGCTGCTCTGTCCTCTTCATGCTTGATCCAGGCCTGTTGCCATTGCGATGTCCCTCCTGTGCGAAAGCTAGTTTTAAGCGTAATTCACTCAGGAGATCTTTCACGTTAATGAACTGAGTGGCCGGGAGGAAGAGAGAGGGGAAATGATTACAAGTACGCTCATTGCTATGTAGATTTAATGTTCATACTTTAATCGGCACCGTTCTACATTATTAGGGGGGTGAGTGAAGGGTAGAGAGAGAGAGAATAGAGAAAGAAGGGAAGTCGAGAGGCGCTCATGATGGCGTCAGCTGCTTACCATGGCACCAATATCTCCCTGCTGAGGTGTCGCGGCTACTTCCTGGCTCATGATGAAATGGCTGGCTTTGAGAGGGCTCATGGCGGCTCTAGCGGCGGTGGCTCAGGACTGAGATCCCTGTCGCTTCATGTGTCCTGTATATGTATCATGAGGGTGTTTTCAAAAGTACTCTTGGGAAAGTCATGTCTAAAATTGTCAGCATGTTTTCTGCAGAGCTTTTTCTTTCCCAACCCAGCAATTTTTTCGCTTTGTTGCTTGGTTTTGGGACATGTGGTGAAAATTTATTCTTTTAATTTATATTAAAGTTTGAATTTTCTTTTAATTTTTGATGTGGTTATCACATCATGTAAAATCTATTGGTTTGTTGAAAGTCATGTATTATGTTTCTGTCATTTAACACTTTTTAATGTACATTTGCACATTTCATGTTTGCACATATTTTCCTTCTGAATATAACGATCATAAACCAATTAAAGAAGTGTTCATAGAAATGAAATTTGAAAAATGTGATAATATCAACAACTTTTTCTTTCTTATTATTGTTAACCATTCTTAGATCTTAATCTATTATTTCAACTGTTTAATGCAAACTCAAAATTTTTTTGGAGGACTATCAAAATATTTGTGATTGATGGTTTACAAACTCTGAAAAATTCATTATGAAATTTATGCTTGCAGGACTATGCTTATCTGAAAAGCAGTGCCCTTCCTCTGGACATCTATGTTGATTGCTGTGCTGCTCCTCCTGCCACTCATATTCCTGAAGTATGGGCCCAGCATAAGCCTTCTTTGTTGAAGCTTCTGAATGCTGTAGAAATGGGTGTTGCAGGTATGCTTTACTTTTTCTATCATGATAATTTTTTAATTCACTCACATTCATAATCCAAATTTAATTGTGTTTAGGATGTCAAACTATTTTTGGTTGAGCTACGTTTCTGAGTTGAAAAACTTCACATGGGCCACATGGATAATTGATCATTTCTATTTTTGTGTTATATTCACAACACTTTTCTAGTAAATTGTTTGTGTCTTTCAAAGAAATGTTTTGTTTTTATAATCTGTTTATTTGATCAAATTTCACATTTTCAGTCCATTGCATACAGAACTAATTCTGTTTCCATCCCTGACCAGAAAGATCTTCCAGAGCTGTACTATTTGCATAACTTCTCTTGAACAATGGCCCAGTTTCCAGTGTAATAAACAGTTGGAGATGAAAGCTCACAATGAGTACTGATCACAACTTTCTAAACAAAACCTCATCTTTGATGTGGAACCGAAGCCATTTGCAGATGTATACGAGAATTCCTGTTCAATATTTTTAGAAGGTGTTAGAAAACTGAAACGAGGTTCTAATGTATCCTCTTTGTAATACTTTGGATCAGGTGTCTGCTTACACTTGAGCTAGCATACAGAGAATCAAGACTATGAAATATCTGGTTAAAAAGTTAATACATAAGGAAACCAATTTATCACACTCAATGTAATTGAAGTATGCAGGTTTGACTCCTGTAATTAATGTTGCTTCAGAATCTCTTGGGGCAGATATCATTACTAATATTCTCTCTATACCCACATTTCTCCAAACCACCCTTCAAGAAAAGTTGTGCAGATAAAACCCTTCTTTCACAAGTACCTCTGCAGAGAACATTACTATGACTGCTCAGTTGGACACTTTAGGGAGTATGACACCACAATTTGGTGTAAAAATCCTTAAAAATGCAGTTTTGTAGCCTTTCCACAATCTTAGTGAATTTTCCCTAAAATTTGTGCACTAATTTTGAAAGCAACATTTGCACAAACAGTAATGAAATGTAGTTATTAGAAACATTTTTTATCTGTAATATATCAGACCGTTTTTGGTCCGTTATATGATACTAAACTGAGATCTGATTATATATTATATATCATTGCTGTTACTATTATATATCACATGTAATACATTGATATAAACCAGTTATCCTAAAAAATTTTTTTTTTGTCTTTAAAATAAATAATACAAGTTTGTATTATTTGTTTTTGCAGGATTTGTAACAAATGAGGATGGTACACCACTGCCAGGGGCCCATGTAACATTAGAGGGTACCAATCACACTGTGGTCACAGATTCTCTTGGTGGTTTCTGGCGGCCTGCTTTGGAAGGCAGTCGAACACTACTTGTCTCTGCTAAAGGCTATTTGCCAACAACAAAGTTGGTGGTTGTTCCTGCAGGCAGTTTACTGGTCAAAGTTCAGATAAAGCTCACTTATGATGAGACAGTGTTGGGTTTACCAAGACTTGTTTTCGTCATGTTAGCAGGTAATGAAAATATCTTCTTCTTTTACTTTTTGGAAGCTGAATTAAAGCCCTAAAACTAAAATTACGTGAATATAAGATGAGGCTTTTTTCCTAAATATCTACACACTTGAACAAATTATTAGCAAAATCATTCCTACTACTCAAGATCATGATATGAAGGATAAAAAATGTGAGTTGGATGGGGGGAAAATTGTTATATTTGTGTAATGTATTGTGTGCGCATTTGGAAATTCAGTTCTCAATTGAAATATTCATTTCAGTGAATGTGTGTGTTTTATAACATGTGTATCCACTGCAATGACAACCTTGAGTTTTAACAATATTTTTGAATTTTCTTGGAGACTTTTTTGAGTATTGTAATATTATTCTCTGTGCTTGTATGTTTGCAATGCAGTCCGTCAATCCACATTATAGATCTAGGCTCCATCCCAAACACGCCCCCAATTGTGAAAGAGGTATGGTAGTAGATATCTGAGTTGCTCACAGTACAAGTCCATGAAATCCCGAAGATGGACAATGAAACAGACAAAAATATATTAGATTTATTATCAGGCCAATTAATGGCACATTAGGAAATCAGTAAGAATAATAGTTAATGCAAGTTAATTAGAGAGATTTCATTATAAGTGAGTTTCATTAAGTACAGAATCTACATTACTTGTGCAACATGATTGACAAAAAAAAAAAAAATTATTTTCCACCTTCTTTCTTCAAATTCTCTAATTGGGGAGAAAATGACAAGTATCTCTATGTTAACAGGTTGTGTATGCCTGGGTATTCTTGGCCTGGCAGTGTGCTGCTATGCTTGTTGCCAGCGCCGACGGCGTATTCGGAACAGCTTCTATGGTTTTCAGCAATTACCGCAGAGAATATCTCTCTTTGAGGATGATAAAGATGATGCAGAAAAAGTTTTGTTTCGAACTCCACTGACTGGTAAGTTATTTGAATGAGTTTCTTGATTCTAGAGTGATTTCTATTCTCTCTTGCTGCATTACTTTTTCATTTAACTGTGTGCATGAAGAAATCAGTGTTTTTTATCTTGCATTTATCTTGTTTATTGCTTATTTATGTTATATAATGTATAGTGACAACAGCTATGTGATATTTATTTCGTCTAGTTGTGCCCAAGTAAACGTCCACACTTTATAGATTATTATTTAAAAATGAAAAAATAGCTTCATATTCAAACCCAACTTTGAATGAGTAGATCGTGAAATCCATGTTTGGATGAACGTTGCTGTTATGTTGGCATAATGCAGTTGCAGGGGACATTTTCAGCATGTTTGCGGCCATAAATGTACTTGTATCAACTTTAAAAGTGGCAATGGTATATCTTAAGTTTTTTTTACTTCACACCCTTCAGACCTTTGTCTCATAAACCATCTGTCCTCTGCAGTGTTAAACAGTTTGGACTTCCCACATTTTTTATGCTGTTGTCAAAAGAAAAGGCGATATTTCCCTAGTCACTTGGCTCAAAAACAGTTGTATTTGTCAATCCCTTTGAAAGGCATACATTGTACCAGTCAGTGGACATTGTCCTTTCGTGAACTACCCTTATGCTAGTATGCACAGTGTGTGACAAGGCACACAATTGCCCCCATTGTGTTACTCCAAAATGAGCACAACAAAATGTGCAATATTGATTGTAATGTTTTCTTGTTCTTTAGATCATTGTGGTACTTCTGCGTGCAGATATAATATTCCCACTACATTTTAATAGAATCATGATGAAAATAAAAATTTTCCTTCACAGGTACTGGTGACAACACAAGACCATATTTTGATGACGATGAAGACGAAAGTTCAAGTTCAGAAGAGGATATTGTTTTATTACGACCTGGCCATCACGAATGGGAGCGAGTGGCTGCTGAGTAGGAATTTTAGAAGAGAATTTTGCACTCTTAATTTTTATTTTTATTATTTTTATTTTTTATTTTTTAAATTTTTTTTTAATCATGTAGAAATTGTATGCGTTTATGTCTTTGTGATGCTACTAAACATAACTGAGTGAGTTATTGAGAGCTGCACAGTTCCTATTGGACTTTTTTTTGCCAACATTAGAGCCAACCTTTATATATTTTAATATTTGTATGAGTGGGACATCTGGTAGTTCACCACTTGCAAAGAAGATTGGAGAAAGAATTATTGTATAACGTACTGTTCACTTGCCTTCTCTTATGACTCTTATGATTTTAGCTGAATTTACTCTTTTATATGTGGGGATTGAGGTTGAAGGGATACATAGCATCTCTCTGAGTAGAAACTTTTGTAAATCATTTCTATTTGAACTGGTTAAGCATGAACTTTTTTACAGAAGTTTTAATAACAGGACTAATAAATTGATAATGCTATTTTTGTAAACCCTTAAATGGTTAGGAGAGCTTTGTCATCAGTACAATTAGCTGTGTAGATTTTCCTTCCAATTACAAAGGAACAGGTGTTTCTTTCTGCAAGACTTGATAATGCTTGTTAAAGGTTTGAAATTCTTATCCAATTTTTCTGCATTCTTTGATCCTCTTAAGAATAAGTTTACTGTAGATATTTTGACACTTCCTTCCACATAAGAAAATGCTTGCAAATTGAGTTTTGTTGGCATACTCTTTGCTTTAGAAAGTATTTGTGTAGTTAATTCATGTTCCCAAGACTGAACTTCTCTTTAGTCTCATTAGTCAGAGAAAACAGACAGTGTCACTGTTAATAGTAGTTTCTCTTGGTTCTCATGTAGTCTGGATTATTGAAACTGAAATTATGGAAATGAGGTTCTATAAACGGATAGAGAGAACAGGACACCTTATTGTGGTTGATAGATAGAATATGAAAATGAAATCATCAGACTAGAGAAGTAAAATTTGAACATAGATTTTTTTTAAAAACTGATTGCATTGTTTCTGTCACGTTTTATCAGAAGACCTGGATTTCTTTGAAGAAAAAATAAATTAATTTTATGAATATTTTCAGAAAAATGAATTATTGAAATTAAGTCTGTACTTATAGTATAAAGTATGCTTAATTCTTCTAATTGAAGAATTATGCTTGTTGATTTAAGAAATTGACAGCTTTCTGTTCCATCTGTAAAGTTGGCAAAATCAAAGTAAAGTTGATTTCTCTACAGTGTGATGAATTACTGACCTTAGAATTCCAGTTTACTTGAAATGTTGCATTTATTTTTAATTTTTTTGGTGACAGAATATTTGAATCTATTTTTCAAGAAAGAGGGAATGTCTTTCGTCAAGATGTGCAATTCCATGCTTGCTGAATTAAAATTACTTTCCAAATAGGACACAAAAATAATGATTAGAAGACAAGAATCTAGATAACATTTTAAAATCCAGATTAATACAAACATAATTTAATTTTGCCATTGATATTTTTCTGAAAATTTGTAGTTAAATTTGACACATTTTATTTGAAAAACCAAATTGTTTGCTTAAAATCATATTTTTAAATTACGTTGTTTAAAAGCTCTGTATAGCGTATTTATGTTTCATGTTGACAATTCGTGGTGTAACAATTGTAATTGCTGTGCTTTATAAAATAAGATATAGCAATTTAAGAATTTTCCGGTGGTAGCTATGATTGTTGAATGTTACTTGTGCAAGTGTGTGTGTTATGTTACTTGAAGAAAAGAAAAGCAATATGGGAAAATCAGGCTGTGACCTGTGGATAATTGGTGCTAAAACATGTTATTCCTTTTCTAATATTATGTGCTATTATTTTTTTATGTGATCCATGTTTAAAAACTGTCAGTGAACATCAGTGAACTTTGACATTCACATTAGATAATTAGAACTTTTAACCTTTCCTCCTTTTTTAAGTTACATTCACTCAGATATTGGTCTCCAAGCATTGTCTTTGGTGTGATCATCTTAAAATTTTGTATCCCCTAGGCATTAAATGCAATGCACTTTTGATGCAAAATTTATGAAGATAAACAGCTCTTCTTAGAATGTAAAGTTAAATGGAGCAATTGATTTGTAAATTGTAGAGACCGAAATTGTGAAGCACACATGATGACCGAGATGAATCTCTAAATTGTACAGACCTGTACCTAGAATCTCTATATTCTAGGTACCATTGTACTGATATGCTGAAAACATTGTGCCTTATTATGGTGCTGGTTGTGTTGTTTCTTTTCCAAGTGCACGTTACACAATTTTCATGAGGGATATGGTGTATATTTCTAGTTGTGTTTGTGTGAGAAGTACATAATGATTCTATTTATCATATGTACTTCTAAACATGTGTATGCTATTGTTAGCATTATTGGTATTTATGACTATGATAACTGATTCTAAAAAGCAGGATTTTTCATGGAATTTTGGTTTTTTTATGCAAGGAAGCTGAACACTGTACAGTTTCAATATTTTATTTAATTATATTACACATTTCATCACAGAAGAGAAAATTGTGAATATAATTGTCTAAAACAAATAGGCATTGGAAAACGAGGAACATTTAAATTGAGTGTTCTTATTTTTTTTATCTGCTGATGTGACTTGCAGACTTAAGTTACCTCACAAGTATTAAATGTAATAAATACTTGGATGAACCAAATGTTAAGCCACAAATGGCTCAGAAGAAAAGTTGTTAAATGCAGTAATAAATGATCTTCAAATATTTATGTTCTGCATTATTTAAAATCTTTTTCCTTGTTGACATGAACATTTCGCTGAATGTCAGGAAACACTGCACCCCTCTTCCTAAGTGAAAAATCTTTTTCTCTATTAGCTAGCTTGATAGTTTAGAAAACAGTATGAAACATCATTTTTATCCATTTTTCTTTAAAGGTTGAATTTAAAACCTCATGGCACTGAAGTATTATCTTTTCCCTTATCTTACATTATTCAAATATAGAAGTACTTATTTTTAAACAAATGTGATAAAATCATTACTGAAAGTATTTATTAGCGTTATATTGCGTTAATTTTCCAACGTTCACGATACCATTATATTGTTATTATTTATCACAAAAATCAATACAGTAAACAAAGAGTCAAAATTGTGAATCAAAATAGGAAATAGGAAAGTGACCTATAAAGAATTATGTGAAAGGTGCTACAAAAAGAGAACCAGAGGAAATTAGTAATACCTGTAAATTAATGATTTATTATCAGACAACATATTAAAAAGTCAGTATCCAGATTGCACTCCCGAAATAATTATTTATTTTCTATTCTTAATACAGAAACTAGATAAATTGATTCCTAAATTTCCCTAATGAGTGTGTATTTTCCACATCTAAAAATTAGGCCTCTATAAAAAAGGAAATATATCCCCATATATAATTATGAATCCTTTACACACATTTCATAATTTTGATGAATGTTTTGAAAAGACTGTATCTAAAAGAATATTTTATGGAATGTAACAATGTCCTTGCAGGGTGACATTAGACCTGCAAATTGAAATTGTCAATGAATTTGCTATTCATTTATTTCTATGAAAAAATTATTATTTTAGAAATAATTAAAATAAGAAATTGCCATTATAAGTAATGAATGAAAAAAGACATTTGCTTGAAAATGGTGTTTTTACAAAATCTCTTTCAAAATTTAATTTATCTCATAACAAAAGAAGTTCACTCTTGAAAAGCTCGTAGTGTTTTCAAGCTTAATGATATAAACACATTAAATGGCCTGTGGTCGGAGCAGACCATAGGCACATTGTGAAATTTATTTTTTCCTTTCAAATCACTAGGTCTCTTCCAATTAGTGGAATTTTATAGATATTTTTAGTTCCAAGAGATTTTTCGATAATTCACATTTTTCTCTGGATATTAACAGATCAATGAAATATCTGGGAAAAGTATTCATTTCCATGTTTAGTAAATGAAACTCATTGAATTTTTCTCTTATCTCAATAGTTCCATCTTCTCTTGACCTTTTTCATCTGAGGGTGTATTGAAGTTATTCTTCATTAGAGGAATTACATACTATCATCTAAAATATTTGAAAATATTAAAAGAAATTGCTATGACATCCATTCTACCATTGCAAATTCCATGCATTCTATTCACAAGATCCAATGGGACATGCCCCCTCCTGCTCTGAAAGACTGCTCTCCACTTGGGAAATTCTTAGTTTGGAAACAGTTTGGGAAGGTCATCATTTTTAAACAAAAACTGAAAGGAAAATGTGCAACCTCTGGCCATGTGAGAAGTGTTGATAGTTTTGTTAGAATCCCAGAAAATCGGGAAAAATACAAACAAAGAAATTTCAATTTTGATGCAGAAGTGCAAATTATTTGATTGTGTTATTACCTGTTCTTATAGTGCATACTGACCATCCTTTCATTTTCTCTGATGTGCGTCAGCAAGGCTTCTAGGAAGTGGCCACCCACTATTAAATATTTGGTATGTTTGTTTTGCATTATGTAACGGCAATTTAATTTGATATTCGTGATATGTAAAGACTTGAAGAATTCACAAAGACTTGATAAAATATTTAATTTTATGCAGGTCATATGAAAGTATTGTATTTGATGTTCTTGAGCAGAGTGCATGCTACTTTTTGGAAAACTATTTTGTGTAGTTTTGTTCAGCAGCATTCATACTCTTGCAGGCCACTGGTATATTACTATTAAAAAAGCTTTACAGCACATTATAAAATTATTAAAATATTTTGTTATTTTTCACACAGTCATAATTACAAACTTTTTTAAAATGATTGTGAATATAAGGATACTGAACTTCTCTGAATCATTTTCAGCTAGTGGTGCTACAACAGCATGTACCCTCACCCATTGTTTTGAAAATGGGAGTTCAATGAAATTGAAACCTGCACCAGTTTTAAAGCATCCTTCATTCTATCAATGGAGGGGGGAAAAGAAGAAAGGAATTAGTGGTGCTATCACAGCACATGCTTTCTTGCAAAATCACTCACATTTGTTTTCCATACTTGGTCACCACCTTGTTTCTTAAAATTAGTACATGGATTTAGAAATGGCATATCAACAGTCCCTGCTGCATGTGATTTTAAAAATGAAGTATTTAACAATGATGAAAATAATCTACATATGGCAAGTACATTGAAAGATCTTTCTAAAGTCTTTGACACACAGTAATATAAATTACTTTTACAAAACTAATGGTGCTAGACAGCACATACTTTCTCACATTTGAAATTTTGTAATTTTCAAAAATTTCAGAGTTCAAGAATAACCGGACCTGCACCATTCGTATATAGTGTACTTCCCACAATCTGGAAAAAGAAAGAAAGAAGGAAATAAAAAGGAGCCTTTTTGAGAAAATCTTGTTATTAAAGTTTATTTTAATTGCCTTTATTTCATGCAGTTATAATTTCATGTATACATTAACCTACTTGTATTAAAAAAAAAGTTCCATTGACAGAATTAAAGATTAAAATTACAAGAAAATATTTTATTGAGATAAAAATCTATAGCTTCAATATTATTTCTGGAAGACACCGAATAAATTAAACATTTTCATGTTTTGAAAATTCAAGAATTTAACAAGATCGGATTGTTAGCTATTGTTGTAGGCTACTTTGGAGCAATTTTTGAGAAAATTATGAAAATATTGAGGCTTCATATAAAGTAACACCAAAATCAAAATATTCTACAATTCAAAGGGCTTAAACATCAGCCAAATTTGATAATCTCAGGTGATTCACAAGGACCAGTACTTGGGCAATTTTTACTTAAGTTATATCTAACATAAACAAGTTATAACAACATAAATTTGGGAGTGTTTGATTATAGTTGTTCCTTTTCATGTCTTATCAAGCAATAAAAGAAGCAGTAAATATATTTCAATTCTTTTATTTTTTGAACAAAAGTATAATTAGAAAAGAGAAAATACAGGGCATCTAAACATTTGAAGAGTTTATTTTGAATATTGTACGTTTTACAAATATGCTGTAAAATAATTGACTAAGAGTTACACCTACATAGCAGGAACAGTGTTACTCTTTTGCCTTAAGTTGTAGATTTAAGTAACTTTAAGTATTGATGGTAATAAACACTTAGATGAATCAAATGTTAAGCCACAAATGGCAAAGAAAACTATTGAAAGCACTAATAAAGAACCTGCAACTTGTTTTATGTTCTTCATTAGTAGAAACATCCTTCCTGCTTATACATACATTTTTCTACATGTCAGGAAACACTCAGCGACACATTCCTAAGTGAAGAATCTTTCTCATTGGGCGGGGTCCTCCCCAGTATCCTCTGAAAACAGAACATTAACAAAATGTATAACCCCTTTTGAATTATTATTGTCCAAAAAAAATCAATGTGTATGCATATAAAATTGTGCAGTACTGTTTGAGAATGGCAAGTGTCTTGTTAGCAAGTACATCTATATTATTAAAAACAAAAGTGATTTATTTTTATTTTTTTAGGGCTCGTTCTTGCTGTCAATATTAAACTAGTCCAAGTACGTCTCACAGCTATCGCTGCATCCTGTATCTCCAATGCAAGTCGGAATTTTTCTAGATTAAGACCAATCAACCCATCGCCTGGGCGGAGGCTTGGCAGGGGGCTGGATGAAAGGATTGTTCACGTACTGTGGTCCGTTGTTTAAAGTATCGCTCCCGCATTCGCCTGGTTAACAGCTGAGACGGCTCAGCGACAACATCCGTTGCTGCTGCACCGTCAGTCGTGGGGATCGAGTACCGATGGTGGCGGATTTTTGACACTAGCCATATAACTTTATCGAACTCGACCGCAATCTGGGGAAGAGTTCTATAAGGCCGGCTGCTCTGACAATTACCGATCGGTTGCCCGAGGTAGTTGCCCGTTTCAATCGATACCAGAAAGAATGCCGAAGCAGTACCCTAATAACGGGCCATGAAGCGCGCGCGATCTTTCCTTCCCCTTCACTCCTCTGAGAGGAGTGGCACATGCATTTCACTGCTACACGTGTCAGGGAGACCAGTCGTCAGCTTAGAGCTAGTCCCAGTCCCGACTGGGTAGGTGCCGCGCTCTGTCGATATACCTGGAGGGGGATACCCAAAAGCCTACGTGTGGGTCGGTGCTGGATCTCACTTTTCTTTGGAAAGCAACACCGCCACCTCTCGCCAATTTCAGGCTTAGAAGTAATGATCAAAGTAAAGTCGTAGGCTTCCGCGATTAGCTTAGGAGTGCTCTTGGTTGTCCGGGTGTCGTCGCGTGGAAGGTTGCAATGCTGTCGTTCCCAGCATCTTGCCGAGGTCTCCCTCAGGGCTGGTCTGGACCGGAATGGTCGGCGTACGGGTTTATATGTGAGTGGGGCCGAGTGTGATTGGTTGAACCAGCCGGTCAATCAGGGGGCTCAGCGTCAGCCTCGGGAGGTCGAAGACGGTCGAAACGTCGGCATCGCAGCCTTCGTCGCGACGTCAACCGGACAGCCAAGAGCATTTCTAAGCTGATCGCAGAAGCCTACGATTTTTACTTTGATCATTACTTCTATGCCTGAAATTGGAGAGATGTGGCGGTGTTGCTTTCCAAAGAATCGTGAGATCCAGCATCGACTCACACGTAGGCTTTCGGATATCCCTCTCCAGGTATCTCGACAGAGCGCGGCGCCTCCCCAGTCGGGACTGGGACTAGCTCTAAGCTGACGACAGTGTGTAGCGAAAACCACTCGGGCTCCCTCCGCCAGCACCCGTTTGGACTGACCTGAGCATGAGGTGCCAGTAGAGCATGGGCATGAAGGTGGCCTTGACCTGGTACATGGTCCAGCGCTCGCGGCGCTGGTCGAGCGGGAAGGTCTCGAGCGGCTGGCCGTCGAAGTCGAACTCGGCCAGCACGCAGCGGCCGCGCGCGGTCACCAGCGGGCAGCTGGTGTAGCCGTCGTAGCCCCTGGCGGCGCTCTCGCGGCCCCGCATGGCCGCCGCCAGGCCGGCGTACACCACGACCGACTGCGCCGCCACCGCCGCCGCCGTCTTGGACGTGGGCACGTTGGTGCAGTCGCCCACGCCGAACACGTTCCGGAAGCGCGCGTGGCGCAGCGTGGCCCGGTCCACGGCCAGGTAGCCCGACGCCGGGTCGGCCAGTTCGGCGCACGCCCGCAGCGCGTCCGGCGGGCCCTGCGGCGGCGTCGCGTGCAGGAAGGCGTACTCCCGGGTGGTGCGGCGCTCCGGGTGGTCCAGGTCCCGGAACACCGCCTGCTTCTGCTCGGGCTTCACCTGCACACCACCACGGCCAGCCGGTGAGGAGCGTCAACTACTCAGGTCAGTCGTCTCGGAAGTTTAATGCATGCTATATCCCGAGAGGTGGCGGTGTTTCTCGTCCGCTGGTACTACGTGGAAGTCAGCATAACATTTCTGTTTGCTGAGTTCCCTTCGCCCCGGCCAGAAACTCTCCCCCAATGGTGCACCACCCCAGTCTGGATAGGCTCTTTAACTCCCGACAAGTTACTCGACATGTGTGGTGGTGTAGTGCTTGAAAGTGTAATGAAGGAGAGGGAACAAAAATGAGGAAGGCAAAACCGAGTTCGGTCGACGACTCTTGTTAGGGTACTGCTCCGGCGTTCGCATGGTACTGATTAAATATAGTACTGAAAATTACTGATCAGGGCAGCCGGCTGTAAGAATTCACCGTCAGGCCACGGATGACTTCCACCCAGATATATCTGGTGCCCAAAATCCGCCACCGTCAAGATTCCAACACAGGATCTCTCATTCAATGACCGACTTAGGTACCTCAGGGCATCAATTTATGTCTCTGCAATGTCTCTCACAGGGAGGTCATAGGGTTCAAGCCCCGACAGTGAGAAGATTTTTGACGCTAACTTGTTAGATGGATAACTAGGTCGAATTTAGCTGCTGTGTGGAGGAGAATCCTAGCGGCCGGCTGCTCTGAACGGTAGTTTTACATGGTTTCTCCGATCAACACCAGGCAAATGCCGAAGTAAAACCCTAACCAATGAGCCACCTTATTGTAACTGACATGCACCACACTTTCACACATCTTGGGAACTTAGAGCTTGTTCCGGCTGGGGCGGTGGCCCGCAGGTGAGAGATATCTGGTTGGGGAAAACCCCGCAAGTCTATCTCTGTGACGGCGCCGGATCTTACCATCCAGCGGGAGAAGAACAGCGCCACCTCCCGTGATAAAACATGCGGTACGGGACTAATGACTATAGCAGTTGACGCCCCTTTCTCTCTCTCTCTCTCTCTCTCTCTCTCTCTCTCTCACGCCACTCCTCGTTTCTCTCACGCTCGTTTCCCCCCCTCTCTCTTAGGGCCGTATTTATAAACCTCTGTCAGGGACCTGCCAGGCCTAGCAGGCTGCCAGTGTTCGGTTTTGCGATTTATAAACGGGCGCCAGCCAATTCTAGTCGTTCCTTGTCCTCTCAGCAAGCCCCCAGATGGCAGGCCCCTAAGAGCTCTGCTGGCAGAGCTTCATGAATACGACCCTTAAAACCACTCTCTCACACACACACACCTCCCTCACTCCCCCCTCTCTCTCTCCCTCTCAAATCCACTCTCTCTCACACACACAGACACACACACCTCTCTCACACACACACACACCTCCCTCACTCCCCCTCTCTCTCTCCCTCTCAAAACCACTCTCTCTCTCACACACACACCTCTCTCTCTCTCTCTCTCTCACACACACACACACACACACCTCCCTCACTCCCCCTCTCTCTCTCTCGCACACACACACACACACACACCTCCCTCACTCCCCCTCTCTCTCTCTCTCTCTCTCTCTCTCACACACACACACACACCTCCCTCACTCCCCCCCTCTCTCTCTCTCTTACACACACACACCTCCCTCACTCCCCCCCTCTCTCTCTCTCTTACACACACACACCTCCCTCACTCTCCTCACACTCACACCTCTCCCTCTGTCTGCCCCGTGCAGCCCGCACCTCGACGAGCTCCGAGCGCAGCGCCACGTGGATGTCCCTCTCCTTGACGATGGGCCAGAGCGCGTTGGCGTAGTGCTTCACGCCGAAGATGTCCGCGAGCGAGGTGTGGTACTCGAGGCGCACGGCGTCGCGCCGGCCCGCGCGCCGCAGGTGGTCGTCGGCCAGGTAGAGGATCTTCTGCGGCGCGCCCGCGCACTTGATGGGCGTGTTGGGGAAGGTGAAGAGCGCGTTGCCGCCGCGCAGCTCCCGCAGCGCCGCCCACGTCTTCTCCACGTGCAGCGGCGAGTAGTTGGAGCCCACGCCCGACCCCGGCTGCGCCAGCGCCTCCTGCAGCCCCGGCACGTCCTGCGACACACACCCGCGACATCGATGCTGATAATTAGGTGGCCGATTTTGATGACCTAAAGCATCGCCAACAATGTTCAATAAAATGCTCTACAATGTTTCGAAAATGCCCCAAACGCAGAAAAAAATGAGTGAAAAATTTGATTAAATAAAAAATCAAAACCAGTTGAGATGGAATTTGATTGAATTGATGAAACATTTGATCAAAAATCAAAAACAGTTCAGATGAACAAAGATGTTGGGTGTGTTTCTAATATAATCGATGTTTCTTTCCTTTCGTCCAAGCAAAATCAACTTGTAAACTTTTGGTTTGGAGTGTTCTTTACCAGACAATCTCTGTCTTCAGTTATCACGAAATCGACCGAACCGACAATAGCGCTGATAGGCGTCACAGGAACCTTAGGCCCGGCACACACATTCCGGTGACCTGTGTGGTTTACGTGTACAGATCACCTGAACGTGTGTGTGCCAGCCGCTGCAGGCCTACATTTGCGGGAATGGATCTAAACTTCATTCATAAGCAATGATCAGCGTTGGTGGAGGCCATACTTTACAAAAGAAGCGTTGGTATCATGCTTCGAAGTTCTTAAATTGGGATGAAAATTCTTTACAGCGTTATTTTGTAAAGTTCAACTTCACTGTCCGTTTCAAAGTATGTAAAGATGTGAAATGCGGCATATGCGCACGGAAATAGAAAGGAAATTATTGAGCCTTCGGCCACGTAAGAGATGTCTACGACTTCGTCAGTTGCCCAAGTACTGAGGAAAAAAACAAACAATGAATCAGCACCATTGGGCTAACCAACGAAACAGCACTAAACGGCATTATTGACTGAAAAATACAAATATTTGGTTCCGTTATCCCGTCCATTCTCATACTGCGCGTACCGACTGAATTCTCTTACTCAGTGAGTCTCTACTTATAGCGTTTTCCCTTCGTTGCACTGAAACCCACCCTAGTGCAGGGCGAAAACGTCATCGCTCCGCAACAGTGCTGCCCCACACGCGTGAAGGGCAGCTATGAATTAAACGGATTCCGGAACTGAGTCAGTGCGTGTGCTCTACGCAGTGAGATTATAGATAGCTGTTCTTGGTCTGTCACGCTGATGGAACTTGAAAAATAATAATTTTGAATTCTGATCATTGTTATAATTTTTATGAAGTCTTTCGGTAATTCTTACTTCTTAATTCATAAATTATTAACGTGTGATTTCTTTATTTAAAAACTACGAAAACTTCAAATGCGTATGTGTCGAAATTTCATTTTTCGAGACTTGCCAGTGATCGATATAGTACCCAAGATTTTGAGCTGAAAGGCTTCTGTGGAATTGTTTGGTCATTGAAAACCATAAAAATATTAACATGAGCATTTCTGCTGTGGTATATGTATGGGCGTGCGAGAAACATTTCTTGGCATATATATTTGAATGATTTTGTGTCACTATTTTTATTTTCACTTTATTAGCGTTTCGAAATTGAGATGTACCTGCACTTTGATTTCTAGATAGCACTGGATTTGTTAACATGAAGTTAATCAAGGTTAAATTTTCGGTAAACACAAACTGGTTTTCCGAACTTCGGGAGTCACAAAAATTATTTCGCGCACCAGTGCGGCGAATGGAAAACGCTATCAGACACTGCTAACGTCAATCTTCAGCAAGGCTAGAAAGCAAAAGCCGCCCGTTGTTAAATATTTGCTATTCAAATGTTGCCTTGTGGAACAGAAATTCTTTTAGTGTTCTTGATATCTAAAGAAATGATATACTTTAAATACTATACTATGTTATTGCGTTATTCGTGAAGACTGTATTTGCTAAAATGTTTAATTCATTGCCGTTTTACACGAGAGAATTTTACTTGTTCTCGAGCAGTGTGCCTGTTACTTTTTGAAAAATTATTTTGTGTAATTTTGATCAATAGCCTGTTTGTTTCTGTAGATCACTAGTAAACTATTATTATTTTTTGACTTACTATATCCTTGCATGCTACGAATCAGATCTCATCTATCCTGAGATTTCATTCCGATTCAGAAAGTTTGTAACTTTATATTCGTGTTATTTCAAATGCCTTTAACGCGTCAAAAGGTTAATGAATGATAATGGATTTCCATACGAGTACACCTTGAACTTGAATCATAAAGTATAGCAATTTCCTTGTTGTAAAGTGACGAGTGTTACTAATAGCTGGATTAAGGCCGCCGTCACGCTATTCGCCGGGGCTCCGAAGCACAATAACTACTCACTCCCTTTCACGAGGACGTCCAGGACCGACAAGTGAATTATGTGGTGTACGCGTTTTAAGTAGAGATATTACTAGGTATAATAGTTAATAGGGTTATTTAACACGGTTATTTATTTTTAAATTATTCCTTTTTAATTGCATTCAACATTATTACAAACTTTATTTTTGATCGTCATTTCGCTGTTAAAATCAACTCTCCTCTTAAAAATCTCCGTTCTATTCAATCAGGATATTCCCAATGTTCGACTCATTCTCTCTCACTTTTTCTAATACTCCTCCCTTTGTTATTTAAGACCTTTGTGCAAATGACACTGCCTTATTCTCATCTCATTCAAATGTAAAAATTGCAAGTAACATTACACAAAGTGCCATTCAAAAATGTATACATTTGATACATACTTGGAGAATTAGTATTATTTCCCGTAAAACTTAAGCAAAAATGTTTATCCTCCGTTGTCCTTGTAAACAACTTCCACTTTTTAATAATATTGCTATTCCATGACTTGACAATAATATTCAAGTAAAATATTTAAGATATTTAGAACAAAGAATCTCACATTGAAATCAACACTGATATAACATGAAAAAAATTACAAATTATTTCCTTTCATTAACAAATATTCTAAATTACAAATAGATATTTTAGTATATAAGTCTATAATTAGACCTCTTTCACATGCGTCTACCACTAACCATTATAATTTTCAAATTGTTCAATATATATTTCTTCAGAAAATTGTATATGCAAAATGGTTTTAATATATTTCTTTACATCCCACAACAGGAGAGCAGCAAATATTTAATGGCGGGCGGCCTCTTTCTTAAAGCCTTTAGTTGATTTGTCAGATAGATATTTAGTCAGATAGCAGTGACTATTGGAATTGAGCCGGTAGGCGCAGTACGAAAATAGGCGGAATAACTTAATCAAATATTTGCATTTTTCAATCAAAAAGGAAACTTTCATTGGTTTTGGATTTTTCCCGAGTTGCTTGGTATCTAACAAAACCACTGACATCCCTCACATGGCCCGAGGCTGCATCGTTTTCTTTCAATTTCTGCGCGAATCGTTAATTAGCGAAAAGGAAATTACAGTAATTAACGAAACGAGTGTATAAAGAGAGGAATAATCGCAGGAATGGTATGTTCAAGAAAATGAGCTTCGATAGGATCGCTTTTCTTTATATACCATGAGTGCAATTATACCCCTTTATACACATGTTACCTTCAATATTTTTTCCGTTTCCATTTACGAATAATTCAAATTTTAAAAAGTCCAAGGACATTTTTTCCAACCGCGGCATGCATATCATAACGTAGAATTGCTTCTGAAAAAGATCTATTTTAGTGGGCCTTGCATTGTTTGTGTTTCCACGAAAGATTTGCAAATGGAAGGTACTGAACATATTCGAATAAAATATTAGAAGCTGACAGTCGTGAAAACATATCTTCCCACGAAAAGTAAAGACAGGTATGAGAGAGAATACAACATGTATAAATATCAGTAAAAAAAACTAGTCACTTCTGACAAAGTTTTGCTGTAGCGTACTTTTTAAAACTGGCAAACCCAACTGACGTTTACGTTTTTTACATTCGTTACAATGTTTTACGTTTAAACATTTAATATATTCACGTTAAATATTTTATGTTATTCCATAAGTCAGCTAGCTTCACGTTTACTTCCCCAATTTACTTTTATTCATTCGTTTTTTATATGTACGTAATATGTAATGTACTTTTTTGTTCACATTTCATGGCCGACTGCAAATATCTTGGCTGTCTGTGTCATAGGTTCTTAATTACACAATTTTGCTCCTTTTCTGAATTCTGATTGGTAGGTGTGAATTTTTATTTGCACGGTCGAATTTTAATTGCACGCATGCAATTAACAGAGATAATCAACGATTTTTCATGGAATTAATGATCATATTTAGTGAACTAAACGAAAAAGAAAAAAATAAATGTCTATGAATGTGTCTGCCACCGCCCCGAGACACCCTGATAAGTTTTAGTATAATATAGTTTATTAGATAAACATATTATGATGATGCATCGGCCTTTCTGGCGTAAAATTGTTATAGATTTTCGTCATTAAATACAAATAATGACGCGCGAATGTGACTTTTTTTCACTTGCAGAGCCAGACATTGAATTTTTTTGTTTAAATGAATGCAACTGTATATTATTGTTACATCCAATTATTAACTTATCAAAATCACCCCAAGCATCAATAAAAGTAACCTTGCATCAATAAAATTTCAAAAAGCGATGGGCTCCGGACCCTCCCCCTCCCTTCCTGTCCTCTTCGGTACGGCACGGGCCCATTTACACCTTGATATTACTAGGTTTCGTTATCTGGAAACAATTTCTTTCAATATAAAACCTTGTACGGACACTGTTTTGCCTATCCTGAAAGTGCAAATCGGGGCCCGACGCACCTCAAAGCGCAGCTGCAGGCCCATGGCGACGATGAGGTAGTCGTAGCGCAGGCGGCGGCCGCCGGCCGTCACCACGAGGTCCTCCTCGGGCCGGAAGGCGGCGGCGGCGTCCTGGATCCACTTGGCGCGCGCCGGCAGCACCTGGCGCATGGGCCGCCGCGACGCCGACAGCGGCTTCACGCCGCCGCCCACCAGCGTGAACATGGGCTGGTAGTAGTGCGTGTCCGCCGGCTCCAGCACCACCACCTGCCGCACACACAGCGATCGATTGGTTAACTGCTAAGGTCATTAGTCCAGGAAGTGTGCTTGTTTTATTACAGGAGGTGGCGGTGACCTTCACCCGCTGGGTGGCGAGATCCGACGGTTAGTGGGGTTTTCCCTGAACTAGGTATCCCCCCTCCAGCGGGACACCGCCCTTGCCAGGATAAGCTCTAGGCTCACGTCTGGTCTGGGCATGTGTAGTAGGGTGGTGCATGTAACTGTGATTGTAAGAAAAGGGTGAGGATAGGACAAGGAAGAGGACGAAAAGATCGCGCGCTGTCCGTGGCTCTTTCGTTATAGGACTACTTCAGCATTTGCCTGGTGTTGATCGTGTAGAAACCACGGCAAACTACCAATCACAGCAGCGGCCGCTAGAAATCTCCTCCGGACAGCGAGCGGTCGAATTCGACCTAGCCCATCGACGGTGGCGGATTTTCGATTCTAGCTAGAATGGAAGCACCGCCGCCGCCGGGGTTCAACCTCCAGGTGCTGTCCGCGGAGGCAACGCACCTGTCCAGGGCCGAGGGCGCGCGAGAACTTGGCGGCGAGCGCGCAGCCGCCGCTGCCGCCGCCCACCACCAGCAGCCGGCAGCGCTCCTCCGCGGGCGCCGACGCCGACGCCAGCCCGCGAACACCTGCACGCAAAGCCACACTTCACTTATGCATGTACTTATTTACTTTAACAAACGGGATGGACCCTTTACGAAAAAACAACAAGGTATTTTTCTACTCCCATTGTATAATTCTGTCATTTGATGGCGGCAACCCGTTGCAGTTCTTGGCCAATCACAGAGAAGTTTACAACCAAGTATTGGCACTTCATTAATCATTGAGAATCGTTGTAGTAAATGTTTCGTTCGATTGTGTACATTAAAATGACATTTAATATTATTTACTATGTTTTTCAGTTTTAATTTCTTTTATTAGTAGTATTTTTACGTGGAATATTATTTCAAAGAAATTGAATCGCAATTTCACTTTGATCCTATTTGACTAGGGTAGTGGTGGAGGGAACATTTGACTGACGTTAAGATCAGAACGCAAGTCTTTTTGTGTTATATGTTGCTGCCGTGTGATTGCCCTTAAAAACCGGTCAATTCTTTAATTTAAAATGTCTAGTGAATCAGAGGTTGAGTGGGCACTTCAAGAAATAAGAGAAAAGGTGAAAATGGTGACCTCGGAATTATTGCAGCAACTTTTGTACTCCCTCGCAGACGGACTGCTAAACCAAAGCCATCTGCGGCAGGTATGGTAGCTGCCTGCTAGGTGGCCTTAGCTGAATCCTGAATGTCAACTGCGACGAAACGATCCCATGTAAAATTTAACTTAAAAAAGTTTTAGTAAAAGTACCGTATGAAACTCGATGTAATGGGTATTAATACACTCGTGTGAAGTTGACGATACTCGCTGGTACCTCGCTTGTATTGTAATATCACACTCGTGTATTAATACCCATCATTACATCATCATTTCATAATGTACTATTTTGTGTAATATATTACATGTATGTGTAAACCCCTTGAACACTGCAAGGCGAGAAGATGAAAAAATGAAGAGAGACAAGAGGATTTTGAAAAAGCTGTGTGATATGAAAAACCAAGTTTGAGAGAGGTCGTTTTTAGCTATATTTTAGAAAAAAAAAACCTAATGCTAAAGAAATTGAGAGCAGAAGTTATAGTTTGCGTGATGCAGGAGTGGAACAACCGAAAAGAAAAAAAAAGAAAGGTAAGTCACCTACACTTTTATATCATGGATAGAAACTAAAACTGTGTTTTAGTGAAGGAAGAAAGAATAAAAGACCTGTAACAGGGTGGGAATTTCTTTGTTGTAAATATGAATATATTTCGTTGTTAATTTTACTATTTATATAAGTGAGTAATATAAGTTTATTTGTTCAACATAGAAGCGTCTAATATTTTCTTTTAGTATAATAATTTTAAGTGTTTATATGAAATATTCTTGCACAATTCGTCCGATGTGTTCCGTACGGAAACATTCTAAAGGCCATGTCCTGAGAATTGGTGTGTTTTGTTGTGAAAAAGTCGGGCACATCTAAAGATATATTTCGGTACGTCACAAATGACTAGAATTTACAAGTTCAAATTATAAAGATTTAAATGAAGTCATAGCCATAAAAAAGATCAGAGCGTTGTAAAAAGCGAATATTAAGTGTGTGAAGAAACGTTTAGAAAATGGTACTGTGATTTGTTTTTTAACCCTTTAGAAATTGTATTTGTAAGGGTTTTGAATTTTAAGTCTTAAGTAGGGAACGGATTTTCATGTTATATATTTTTACAGGAACAAAATACTTGAATTCAATAATATTTTCTTAGAGTTTAAAAGGGTTTATTTCATTTAGAACGTCTGTATTTTCCATATTTTTACGTACGAGTGTTTTGCTATAAGTACGTTTTTTATCTATTACTGCTTATACTACAGAGTACACCTCATGAAATGTCAGCAAGAAACTATGAGACGTCGTGCCTTGTAATTATACTTTCAACGCAATACATTTCACTACTACATTAGAAATTTATATTAATAGTTTTTTATTTAATCGAAACCTATACACTAATACCAAATTAAAAACTGTTCAAAGTGGACTACCACGTAATGTTCTCAGTAATGTCTAATCATGTTTTCGAAAAAAATAGTCATTACCGTGGAAATAATCATACTTCTGAAAGCTGGCTGTAGATGTTCAATCCAAGCCCAGATACGTGGGTCCATGATTAGAAAATTACAAGTCTAATGCAGGATTGTCAATGCAATTACTATTTCAGAAAGGTTCTCTCACAAATATTCTGCGTGAAAGTATTTCAGCACTGGTTAGCCAACATCGTCATATTTTCCATTCTCGTTCTTCTGCGAAACCTTGAGATTATTGTGTACCTCCATGATATAACACTTTGAAAACACAAAAGGTAGCAAATAAACAAGAACATAACACTAAAGCCTTGGCAACCCCTCCAAGCAACACACAAAAATAGTTTCCTGCAAATTTCAGGTGCTTCAAGTTATTTATCTATCGAGGGCATTTAGTAAATGTTTTTGCCCGGAGGGCGACTTACAAGTCACCTGAATGGAAAAAATATTAAGTAACGCACGTAGTGCATACAAAACTGTGTGGTTTATTAGTTCGTTGTCGAATCAAACAAGAATTCGAAACATAATTAACTTTGGCTTGTAATTATGAAAAGAGGCACTGTAATCGTCAGTTGTCGGTATGGCGTCAAATAATCAAAACAGAGTGCGTATCTAATTACTACTGCAATACTCGTAGTTGGACAAGTTTGTTCATACAAAGTGGAAGAACATTGTGAAGTTATTACAGAAAAACATGAAAAAGCTAACAAACCTACGAAGTGTGTTTCCAGAAAAATCTGGATAATCATATGAAAAGGAGTATGGTGTAGGTTGAGAGTTGGATGGAAAATAACAGTGTGAATTGTGTAAATGAAAAGATACTTTTATTTTATTTGCATCTATTGCCGACAGCTATTTAGAAGATTCCATAACATAATAGATATTTATGTCACGAGTCCTCTAAAAGAGTCTTTAAGGACGCAGCCGGAAGGTTAACTGCGAGGCGGAGCGATAGCGAAGCCGAGTAGTTAACCTTCTGGCTAAGTCCTTAAAGACTAATAGAGGACGAGTTACATACAATGATTTTTGTTATTTTAGTTTATCGCTTATTAAAAATAAACTTTTATCATTTTCGCGAGTTCAGAATTGTCATTACTCTTGATTTTCTGTAGCAAGGGTTGGTGGTACTGGATGCTTTGTTTGTTATCAGATAGTTGAATGTTTTTTCTACTAATGCAAGCAGATTTGGAAAAATGTCTGGGAATTTCGAGTTTGAAGATATTTTCGTGCCAGATGATATTCTGGAGGAAGCAGAAGCTGCAGGCTCCAGTTTAATGCCTTCTAAATCACTAACTAGTTATGAGAAAACGTATGATTTATTTTGTAATTGGCGAATTAAAAGGAATGTTCGAGGGGTAAATGAAGACATAATGCTTGCATTTATTAACGAAAGATCGAAAACATTGAAACCAAGTAGTCTCTAGTCGTACTTTAGTATGCTGAAAAATTGTGTAAAAATACATGAGAAGACTGATGTATCGAAGTAAGTTATTCATTCCATATAATTTGACATAGTAGTCAATACTGAGGACTAATTATTTACAATTTATTTGAATATAGATATTCAAAAATTGTACTTTCAATATATCTGTACCAAAATAATTAAATAATAAATGTTGTTTACACTTATTCCCAAAAATTGTGTTTCGTGTCAACGTCATAATTATCCCAAGATTTATAAGCTCTGACAAAATCTAAACCCGAGAGTCCATAGTGTTCATAGCAACGGCCGCTAAAATGATCGAGAGTCCATTAAAAATACTTTAGCGGCCGTTGCTATGGACGCGCTCTTAAAGCAGTATTTAGATGGTTGGTTGCTCAGGGCCAAGTGCGTGTTTACTAACGTAAACAACAAAAAATGTATTTTTACGAGTAGTAAAAGTGATATTTTATTTTGCTAGTAGGAAAGGTTGCCATACGAGGCTGATAGGCAGAGTGGCACAATTTTATGAACAAAATAAAATAAATTTTACCACGTGCCATATGCTATATTTTAGACAGCCATGTTGGCCTTCATTTTATTTTTTAATACAAATCACTTAATCATACATTAATGTCAATAGTAGCTGATGCGGGCAGACGAACGTATTTTGTTTGCTTTGTTGCATTCACAGATTTATATGAAGACATGAACATAATCTCACTTTTGGCACAAGTCTAAAAATTGAAATTTTAACACGCTATACAACATGCCCTGAAACATTCGCATTAACTAGTGGCTGCCTAAAAATAACATTTCGAGGATGTTACCGGTGTGCCTTGTACATATCATCACTACTAGTAGTAGTACCGTCAACATAGTATTTGGTATTACTACTACCCATGAAGCACCTGTGCTTATAAAAGAAAATGTAATACGTAACAGTAAAATAAGAGTGCCAAACAGAAATTTAAAATTCACGAGAACATTTAAAATTTGTAATTTTCATTTTATTTGAACAAAATTATGTTTGCATCGAGTTATTTTTTTTATTTGAGCATTACGCCATTTACTTATATTTTAATGTTTCTTAAGTTTAGTAAATATAATTCATAAGAAAAGAGTATTTAAAAGTCTTGAGCGGACATAAAGAATCCGAAAGGTGTAAGGACATTGGGTTTACTTTCAAGATCATAAATCACCACAATGAACTAGTAGACCGTGAAATAAATTATGTCTGGAGGATTTTATTGTTATATTTCATTTCTATCACATTCTATTACAAAGATAAGAGTTTACTATAAAATATTTAGTATAGGGGATCGATAATAATAGAAGTATTCTTACGTCTCGAGATAAAACCTGACCACAATTTTTGGTCGCACCTAGCACTTTTACATGTACTTAGGAGTCACAGTAATTAAGAATGCCGATCCGGTGGTAGAGATCGCTAAGGCAGTAGTGTCACAGCGATCTCGGACCGAAGGATCGCGGGTTCGAGTCCCGCATCGGGCATGGTTGTATTTGTATTCGTCCTTTCAACCCTTATCATCACCATATCATTTCATCTTCACAGTTACCATAACAAACTCCAATAGTGGTTGCTAATGACCTAGATCTTGATGCGACCTTGAGTAAAAAAAATAAAAAAGCAACTGACCCCGAAAGATTTTTGCGTACTTGTGCGCCATTACGGCCTTCTAAAACAATTTTATATTCAATTCGACTTTCATTTATTCCAATAGAACAATTATGCGTAAAGTAATTGGTAAGAAATGTTACTGGATATTTTACGGGAGTATGCAACAAAGCCTGTTTACAGCTGTCGGTATAATATCAATGATCGCAGCAAACCTATCGAGGCAGGGCGAGCCGTGGCAAGGTGAAGTGAGAGGGGCGGGCAGATCAGAACGGGGAAATAATGAATTATTGAATTAATTCCTTTTCCTGACAGATTATTGTGGAGCTATGCGTGGTACTAGGGGCACTAGGTAGAAGGACTAGGTAGAGGTACTAGGGCAACGCGAGGTACATACTTCAGTTAGTCTAAAAGCAAATATTTAACAGGAATCACTAAAAGAACTAAATGGATATCATTACAAAGTGAGAATTAATTTAGGCATCAACAAAAAAACAAGTATACGATACTAGCTTATGTTGAGGGTGATCATTGAGTTTTGAAAGTTTGGTAAAACTTCGCTACTCCAAAGGATACCTTGCTATTGTAAATTAACTGATATATGAATTAAGATTACAACTTCCTTAAATCGAACATTTTTCAATTACGTATTAGTGGATAACCAGTCACGTCAGTTAAGTATTCAATATTCAATTAAGTCTCCGATCGTTCGTAATATGTAATGAAAAATATTTATATAATTACTAGCTTACCCCTGAATGCCTTTAACCAAACATTAAGCCAACGCGTCAGCATCATGTTACGTGGTTCGCAAGTATCTATTGCTCGTGTCGGAAACGAGCCTTTTATAAAGTAAGAGAAGAAAGCAAGAGCCAGTTGAGCCAACATAATATTTACCATTATTTTTGGATGCATACCACTGTGTTAAATTATGATGAAAAAAAGTAAATCAACCTGTTTTTATTCGTTTGAAATTGATTACATATTGCCATTACCATGATAAAATAACGCAAATTCCAAGTCTAATCTAACTCCATTACTACAAATATAATCATTAATGAAAATTGGGGCGTAGAAGTGAATAGAAATAAACTGACAATTAACTTCTACTTTTTTAATTAAGTACGTATACTCCTTCAAGTAATGCATGCGAATAAAATAAAATAAAAATGTTTGTCTCCCTCAAGGTGACTATAAAACCGATAGTTCAATTTTCTTGATTTCATCTAAAAAGCAAACATTTACACCGTACGTTATCTCCAATCATGTTAAACGTACACGCCATGGTCCTCCCTTGCTGCCTTGGATATTCGTGCGCGTTTGTTGGGATCGAACGGCGGGGCTAGGGTCGCGAAACTATTGGAGTTTGGACCTCATGAAATATTTTTAGAAATTGATAGCTGCGGAATGAAATATTCGATGCCGACCACGAATACCACCGCATAACTGTGCAACTCGTGAGTTATGAAAGTTGGAAGAGCATGTCCTATTCAAAACAACTGGCGTTGGTTTCACATAACATGTCTGTAGTGTCGAAATAAATAATTTCATTCTTAACTTATAGTTGCGGTATGTATAATTTGTATTGAATCTGTGTTACAAATTATTATATTTTATATTTTTCTGGAGATATTGTTATAATGAAACCGCCGTGCGAAAAGAAAATGCATAATACGCAAGTACGTATTTCAGTTGTATTTTAGGTCTTCCTTCAATGTCGCTGGATATTCGACAAGATAACTATCCCTTAAATAGTTTAAGAAATACGTTGCGAATATATCTTTCACTATTATCTTAGGGGAAACATCGGTCCTATTTAAAATTGTAAATTTATATTCGCGTAAATATTCAAATACAACTTAGGACTACGAAATTTTGAAGAAAAAATGCGTGTCAGTGGAACAAAGTCCGTGAACAAAGTTCTAAATCGGCGCATCATTACTAATACTCTAATACGCCTTGGGATGACACCTACATTACCATTAATTTAATTTAATTTTGAATTCAACTTGCTTTACTATTCAGAAAGTTTATGGACGGATTGAAGGATCGCCAATGCGTAATACACTATCACAATTATTTGCGTTTAAGTTTTTGATGTGAGATTTTGAAAAATAATCTCTAATTCTTTAGATTTCACACATACATATTTTAGAAGATAAGTACACGACATCTTTTGAATTATACTGAATAACAAAATTGACAGTATTTTGCAAATTTTTAATAATGTATCGAACATATTCTAAATTAAAGTTCATTTAGCAATCACAATACGATTTTTAACTAAATTTTCTTGATTCTGAAGTTAACTACAATGGTAAACCGTTAACTAACAGGTATAGAAAAGCGATTTATACTGCTACAATTCTAATGTTTTTGACGTGTAACCCTCTAAAATTTGAAAAAAAATGTTATTAGAAATTTTTGTAATTGTCATTCCTTTTTAACAGTGAGTTTTCAATATTATGTTTATCATTATCTAGTCTTTTCTGATGAAAACCCAAAACAAGAATCAAAACGTGTTAAAATTTTAAAAAAATAATTGAAAAGCTGGTTAAGAATTTCAATACATGAAATTATGTTAACGGACCTGATTAATCAAATAATAGTACAAAAATATTTTTAGTTAGATATACTCAACTTTTTTACTCGTACGCATTTAATAAGCGTAAGTTTGAATGTTTAAGGCAAAAGTATACTTGAAATGCGATTTTTTTATTGACGAGTATTTCTTGTACCGATAGGTTTCGCTTACCTTGCCTTCACCAAGGAGCGGCTGTGGATTTCAACTGAAATATTATTGGCATCTCTTGTAGCAATAAAAAGTCATATTTTGTTTCCCTTCCCTAACCCCAAGTTTTTATTTCAAATCATGTCATTTGCAGCACACCTTCAGTTTCAGTCATGAGCCCTCCTCTGATTTTTAACAATTTTTATATCGATAAAGCTTGAAACAGCTATTATATTTTTGTATTAGCAATTTATTGGAGTGTGCACATGATTTTAATACAAACTAGTTGAGGACTCCGTTGTACCAGAGATTTATAGGTGAGAAATAATGTGCAGATTGCTTGATTCGTTAAATTAATATAAAACATACAGTATGGGCTAACTCAAAACCTCTTTCTTCTTCTTTCTTTTTCTTCGGCTTATCTTTATCTTTGTTATTCTTTCTTTTCTCTTTGTTCTCTCTTATTTTCTTTTTATTTTCTCTTTCTTTTCCTTCTTCCTTTTCTTCTGTTCTTCTTTCTCTTCTTGGTTCTTTCTTTCCTTTCTTCTTTTTCTTATCTCTCCCCCACTTTCTCTTTCCCTTCTTCTTTTCTTATTCTCCTATAAGTAAATAGTGAGTTCATTTCATACTTACCGGAAGCTACGTAGCTATCGGCGAATATGTCAGAAGCCGAAACGTCTTGCCCATTTCCGGTTCACGGCAGTCGTGCTTTAGCCGCGAGCCAGAACGGAGGCTCCAAACGGTTCATATAGTTTTCATTGTGAAAAAGTGAGTGTGAAAATAAGAGCTTTGCAGACTGGGTGAAATAAGTGCGTTGCGAAATTTTAGGAAGTAAATGCATATTTTACATTCCTTCAGTTCTTATTGTGATACACAGCCAATTTATTTTATGGAGGTTGATGGTAGCAGGTTCCCCCAAGGAAGCAGTGCTTTGTGCAGCTGTCACGGCTGGTTTTAAGTTTACAATGAACGCTTGAAGTTTAGTTTAAAAGCGTTTTAAGGAAATTTTTGAGGTTTTGCAACACAGCAAGCACTTGTACAAGAAAATGCACATCGACAGATTACCGTATTGCCGGCGTTAGACCTGCCCTGTGTCTCCCTTCGCGATTCTGGAATATCTATCAACGCAACGGCGGGACAACAAAATACGAGTAAATTATACTGAGAAGGTGAGTCCAAAACACTACTTATTAATTGAGGCTGCAGGTTTTAATTACAAAAGCCTAAATCTAGCGATGATCTGTTCGAACAGTGATATCAGCACATATGTTCAACGCAATTAATTTGATATCAGTAGAATTCGTTAACATAAGATAGTATGGGTGAGAACAATTAGCCCACTGTCAATATAGCCTACTGATAAGAACTGTAAATGAAAATGGCTATTCAGCTCCCAAATGTTTTAGTACCTGCATCATGAATCTTCCATTACTCACACCCCACACAATTTCCGTATTATTTCCTTATCAGAATAAACACTTTTATTGACGATGCATAGTTGTTGTTATTATGATTATATTAATAATAATAATAATAATAAAAAAAATCGTTCATGTTGATGTACGTACTAATACGCAAACTCTTAATTCTCACAACTTAAACACATTAATGATCTCTCTTCAGTAGCTTTAAAGCAAACGAAATTTCGGGAATTTCTAATCTGGTCTCTGGTCTGGATATGATTTTGTATTTGAATTTCTTAACAATGGATTTCGATTGAAACATTTTATTATATTTAGATTATGTATATTTGTATATAATATGTAAATATTGTAAAGATTTCTCATTCCAGTTAAATATTGAGAACGCATTTAATATTTTAACTCTAAGTATACATCATTAAGCTGCGAATTCTTAAGCATTTTCTACTTATAAACAGAAAAAAATCGCGTACTATATTTTTGTCGTACTAGTTAATTCAGACTGAAAAAAATTAGTACTAAAGTACTTATTAAATTCATATTTATGACCTACATTTTACTAGAAAAAATATGTACGGAATATTAATGTATAGGTAATTCCACCAACTGTGAGTCACCTCCATAACTTATAACAAGGATCATGATATCGTAATGCAGTTTCCGCATAACATTACGTAATCATGCGGCAAGTAATATGCTGTAGAGATATTGTTTGAAATATTTTTATTTTTCGAGTAATTTAATCGTCTTTCAATTTTTAAACGGAACCGTATATTTTCTCACTTAGAATAGAAAGATCATAAAATGACGAATGCAATGATGTAACAATGTTAATGTTTTGATAATATTGTGAGTATAAAATTATACTTTCTGACATGTGATTTTAAATTAAACGTAGGATGTTTCCTGTAGCAGCCCTTGCACCAGTCGCTCTTGGGGAAGGTGGCCTTGGTGGCGCCGGCACTTTTGTGGGGAGAGGATTTGAGGCCGCCAAGGCCACCTTCCTCAAGAGCGACTGGTGCAAGGGCTGCTACAGGAAACATCCTACATTTAATTTAAAATCACATGTCAGAAAGTATAATTTTACACTAAAATTACTATCAAAAAATTGACATATGAAACATCATTGTATTTCTCTTTTTATGATCTATCAATTGCTGAGAGGAAAATATATAATTCCATTAAAAAATTGAAGATGATTAAATTTCTCGAAAACTAAAAATATTTCAAACAATATCCATTTAGCATATTATTTGCCCCATGATCCCGGATTGTTGAGAGAAAACTGCATTTCGATATCATTATCCGTTTAGAAGTTATGGGCGTCCCAAATTGGCGGGCCACTCTGTAAAGGTGAGCCATGCGACTTCAGCACCTCTTGCCATTTTTAAATAAATTGAAGATATTATAATGCATTTTTACAGAAGTGTACGAGAGAATGGAATATGGAGAATAGATCTATGGACTTTGCATTTATATCATTTGTATTGTTTGAGATATTGAGGTCAACTATTTGTTTAAGTGGATCTTAGTATTTTGTTTGAATATCAAGACGGCCGAACGTTTACAACGAACCAATACAATGATGTACGTATTGGCTTATGTTGGATATTTTTTTAAGTAATTTCAACTGACGATCAACTGGAATTTTGAGACATTTCATCTCCCGCTGCTAGGCTAGGCAAGGTCTAAGCGAGGTCTACCTGGTACCGAGCACTTGAGCAAGGAACTTTGGGTCGCTAATCGTAGTTAGCAAATATTCGGAATGTATTTCAATGGTTTCTCAAAACTGTACAAAAAAACAGCCAAGTAATTCTTCCATATTGAAATACCACCCTCTTTCCCTCTAATCAGTTAATAATTATAAAACAAATATCCCCTTTTTATTTATACATCTATTTAACTTTGACTAGCACAGTTTTTATATATCTTTATACTAAACAATACTCTACGCAACCTACAAGTTTCAGGGCTGCTGCAGTCATTTCTTTACTTCGTAAGCTTGAAAATTATCTCTCTTACGAGAAGACGACTGGTAAAAATTTCTAATAATTGTGGAAAAACTTGTATTGGTGACTACTTTTACGTTGAAACAAATACGTATTTGAAATTCATATTCTTTTTAAATAAGCGACGTATATCTTCATAACGTCACGTTTCTTCATTTCTGCCCCCCCCCCAAAGCTTTACGAATTTATCATCTTTCGCAATAATATTAATTAATTTATAATAAAATGTCGCTGAGTTGCCAACTCATCTCAGTATTTTACGATTTTTTAATCTTGGGTGTAAAAAGATTGAAATAAAATTGTCACTGCGTAACACTGAAGAGATATAAATGGTTTTCTTTGAAACCAGTTTACATTTACTACCAAAACTTTTAGAAAATGTGAAAGAATCGAAACGTTGAATTAACCCATTACAGCCCATCGAATGGTATATCATACGCTAATTTATTGTTTCTAAGTTAAATTAAATTACAACATATATCACAAATGACATTTAAATAATGGTAGAAAGATGTTTGAGCGTTGCTCTGTCAACGCTGTTACCTCAGCATTCCGTATCTTTCTAGTATTATGTTTGATTGCAGGCAAGCAACACGGACGCTGAAGAATGGGCGAAAGGCGAGTCTTTCATTTATTTATTTTTATTTATTTTAACGTCAAAAAACAGTTAAAAACTGCGTATGACGTGCTATGGGGAAAAAGTGAATTGTGCACATTTTCAAAATTCTGTGATCCCTACACTAAGTCATATACTACTTAAATTTTGAATTTTTGAAAGGGAGAAAAAAAAAAGAAAAAAACTCCCATGTAATAAAATCTATTTTCAAGGATAAACAAGCAATAAATTTTGAATTTTGAAAGGGAGAAAAAAAACAAAAAAACTCCCATGTAAAAAAATCTATTTTCAAGGGTAAATAAGCAATAAATTTTGAATTTTGCAAGGGAGAAAAAACAACAAAAAAAACTCCCATGTAATAAAATCTATTTTCAAAGATAAATAAGCAATAAATTTTGGCTCTTATAACTTCCTGCCGCGACATGGAAACGATAATTTGAATAATTGTATTTCCCACTGAATTCTAGAAGACGTGCACAGAAAATGAAGTTACATTTATGTCCAGAAGCAAAACAAGGGCCATCTCAGCATTTGCTCAATGGATCAGGGAAACTGGACGAAAAACCTGATCGAGATGGGGGTCATTGACCCGGAAGCTGTGTTACAATAGTTGTTACAGGTTGTTTATACTCATTTATACAGTCCAAATGGTAATTAATGCATTATGTATCATTGTTAAAATTAATGTTGCTTTTCTTGTGATGCTCAGTATAGTCTCTAATTGTATAGAAACAGTTATGCAGCAGAAACGATTTCACTTGGGATTTAAACTTTTCTACTGAATTTAATCGTTTAATGTCCTGTGGCAAAGTGTTGTAAATAATGTACATGTATTGTATGTGAATTTTTTTGTAATGAGCTGTTATGTCACCTGATGAATATGATTTCTACGTCTGAGTGTTATAGTAATAGACTTCGGCATTTTCTGAAAAAATATTCCCGCCCTTGAGCAAGTCATTTTTTACAAAAACCACTGATTCGTAAATAAAAAGACATGGTAATGGTAGAATTCCTAGATGAATAAAGAGAGGCTTACATGAATCACGTGGGTGGGATTTGGTTATTATTCGTACAATTCGTTTTTGTAATCTAAAAGTCTGGGAGCTATAAGATGTATTTCCCCAGAATATTATGCCATATCTCAGGCGGGAATGAACATTCACGAAGTATACACAACGAGCAGTATGAAGGCTGACTGAATTTGCAAGAATTCTGAACGCGTAACATAATGAACTTAATTTTGTGTTCAATTCATTTAAATGGACGTTCCATTTAAGGTTTGACTGAATTGAGAGACCTAAAAATTTTGTTGCCTTAACATCAGTCAATGGTACACTGTTCATTTTCAATGGAGCACAGAATTGTTTATTTGAAATGGAAAACTGCATTAAAACCGTTTCCTTTTCGTTTACTATTAATTTGTTATTTCGGAACCAATTTGAAACATCTGATATTGTACTATTTACGGTTTCTTTATTGCAAAGGATGTTCGTATCATCAGCAAAGAGAACCGTTCTTCCGTTTCGAATCGTCGAGGGCATATCGTTTACGTAAAGTAGGAACAGAATAGGACCTAAAATCGATCCTTGAGGAACTCCACATACGAGGCAAGAAGTCTGGAAAAGGTGCGTACGTAATGTTCCATCATTCCAGTAAGGCATTTCAACTTTCTGAGATCGTTGTTTAAGGTACGAACATAACCAATCTAGAGCAATACCACGGATTCCATATGAAGGTAATTTTGAAAGTAAAATGTCATGATCAATGACGTCAAAGCTTTTGAGAGATCTAAAAATAATCCAATAGGTGCCTCGTTTTGATCCAATGATGAGGCGACATCTTTAAGAAAAGAAAATATAGCTGTTTCCGTTGATTTTGATTTTCTAAATCCATGTTAGCAATCTGAAAGCGCGTCGTGTTTACTGAGAAAGGTTTCCATTCGTACATAGAAAAGTCTCTCTAATATTTTTGAAAAACTGATAGAGAAATGGGCCGATAATTTTGAATTTCATTTTTGTTGCCTTTTTTGAAAAGCGGCTTAATTTAGCTGTTTGAAAATATCTGGAAACGTTCAGTGCATAAAGATGCATTAAATATGTGAGTTAACGGGTGTATAATGGCATACGCACAAGTCTTTAACAAAGAGTCGAAAATTCATCTAAACCGGACGAATATTTATTTTTTAGTTTACCGATTATTTTGAGAATTTCATAGGAAGAAGTTTCGAAACGAACGTTGTGTCTAAAATTTTGGGTGAACTGTCTGTTTTGAATTTTTGTGGCTGAGGCCATAGTGAGATCGGCAGCAATTCTCGAAAGTATTGGTTAAAGAGATTAGCCACTGTTGCGGATCGTTCACATTTATATCGTTATATTTTAAAACGCATTCTCTACAGGTTTTTCTAAGTTGATTTGGTAGTATTGTTTTATTATATTGTTCTTTTGTTTTATTATTTGAGTTCAAAATATCCTGATCGTTTTCATGATTTTAGCCTGCCTTATGACTTTTCGTAACAATGTTTTGTATTTTTTAAAGTAGATAAGGAAATCTTGAGATACGTCATGACGTTTAGAAATAAAGTAGAGAGTACGTTTATTTTTACACGATGTTCTAATTCCTTTTGTGATCCAAGTATTACTTTTCCGTGAAATGTTTAATTTTCTCTTTTTAATAGGAAAGCATGCGTTAAAGAGAAATGAAAGCTTTGAGAAAAATAAATTATATTTTTCATTTGTGTCAATAGCGTTATAAACTGCCTCCCATGATTCTTTCAGCAAGTAGTCCGTAAATAACTTTATGTTAACTGTAGTAAATGCTCTGCACATGCGTGTTTATTTATTGTATTGTGTCAGTATTCATGTTATTAGTAATTGTAAGAATTTGTGCATCGTGGGTCACTGTAACCCTAGATTATTCGTTATTATTTCATATCTAGTTGTGGTTTTTGTTAATTATGAATTTGATCTATTGCTGTTTGTGATTTAAGGAAGTATTCCGTGTAGGTACGTTCACTGTAATATCTAAATTAAAAGAATGAATTAAATTGAGAAACTGCTCTTTTTCATTAAGGATTCGCTCAGAAAATCAATATTGAAATCTCCACATACAACAATGGATTTAAAAGAGAGATTACTAATTTTGTTCAGAGTTATCTCTAGATTTTCTGCGAAATTGAAATAATCTAAAGCTTGCTTTGTTGGAGGTCTGTAGATGCAAAGTAAAATAATTTTGAGCGTAGTAAGATGTACAACTGTTATTTCAAAAACCTTTTCAACTGCATATAAATTGAATTCTGACAAGAAGGTAGAATCAATATTATTTCTTACATAAATACACAGGAGCCTCGTAAGCCAGGGCCTTTATTTGATTCCCTTGCTCTACAATAAGATCTGCAAGGTAAAAACTAGAATTTGGAGTGTGTTTAGATCATTATGAGATAACCAATGTTCTGTAAAGCAAGAACATCTATTTGACTGAGATCACACTCTAATGCTACCTCGATAATTCAATTTTTATTTGAAGAGATTGCACATTATGATGCATTATTTGAATCTTTTGAATGTACCTACACGGATATTTTCTGCGCTGCATCTGACTCTAGTTGCTATTTATTTATCTCATTTAAGCTG
>BLKR01004786.1:0-97668 GCA_011170035.1 Teleogryllus occipitalis | reverse complement strand
TATCAAAGTTTTCTATGAAACTGTTTTTTACCTTTTTGTTGACCATCTAAGGAAACTTTCTTTCTCGATGCGCGTTGTACCAGAAAGTTGATTATAAAACTTAGGATAATTAGCAGGGTATTTGAAAGAAACCTCGTATTTGACAGTAAGGTGTTAAGGAATTCTCAGTATAGAATCTTTATATCGTGTAAAACGAGCCTAGGGAGTTTCACTTGGAAATTGTAGACCTTTTATAAGTGAAATGGAAATGTTAGAGGCGCGCACATAATGAACTAGAAGACATCCATCTCTGTTTCGTAGACAGCCAGTCAGTCTTATTCAGAGAAATGTGTTGCAAACCTCCTCACGTTGTATCAAATCGTCAATCATACATCCTGGACAGTTTGAATTTTGTTAGAAGATCTACAATTCAGACATGGTGAACGTATGACGTCACAGTAATCGAAGGGAAACAGCACAAGCGAATACGCAAAGTGTTTGACAAAAACCGCTAATGCAGAGGACGTGTACATGGGGTCAAAGAATAAATCATCTTCTTCTAAAATGCGGCGCTCTTAAGAGATTGGACTGCCATGGTACTATTGTTACTTATTAGTAAGCTGGGGCTTGTTCTTGTTGTCTATTTTATTCCTTTAACTGCAAACACAAATGTTACTTACCCACTTACAACATTTACAAAATTGCCTTTATCACTTCACATCCATTTCGGAAAGACAAACTTCCGCCTTACATCGAAATTTTGCTAACTAAATTTCGCGATTTGCGCTGCCTGGCCTGAAGGTGGTCTGGCACAACTTAGTGCCGTGCGAGGATATCTTAAATTCCGATTAATCGATGATTCTGGACGCGTCAAAGAATAAGGACATTATTCCCGTAAGTGTAGTACATATTTTCATCTCTGGAGATGGCGGTGATCTTACCCCGGATCCCGGTGATCTGGATGGCGAGATCCGGCGCTGACCTACCTGTCGGCTAGGAGGTCTTTCCCCACCAGGTATCTCCCACCAGCTGAGCACCACCGAAGCCGGGATAAGGTCTAAGCTTCCGACCGATCTCCTGGCATGTGTAGTAGTGTAGTGCATTTAAGTGTGTAAGGGATAAACATTAGGAGAAGGAAGAGGAAGGAAAGATTGTCCGTGGCCCGTTCGTTAGGGTACTGCTCCATCATTCTTCTGGCATTGATCGGAGAAACCACGGAAATCTACCGATGAGAGCCGCCGATCGCTAATTTTCTCTTCCAGATAGCGACTGAATTCGACCTAGCTATCTAGCTAGTGTCGAAAATCCTGCCACCGTTGGGACTTGAACTTAGGACCTCCCGGTCGGAAGTACTGCAGTAACATCTGTTGATGCCCTGAACCACCAGTGCTGGCTCAGGTTTCACACAGGTAAACAGCTTCCCTTGACCACCGCTACCTGCCTTCTACTTCTACTTTTTTCTGGACCACTCAATACATTAATGAGATTCAGCATCCCCTGGCCATCCATTTCCGAGCCTTTGAAGTCTCAAGAGCGTGCAGACTAAGTTCTGCGAGGACATAAACAACCCAGTTCAAGTATTCACGAATGAACAATTTTAGAGTGACCGTGGATGATCAACTTTCGAGTGACTGTGGATGAACAAGTTTTAAGAGGAAATAACGAATAAGTTTTGAGTATTTGTAAACACATTAGAAATCATTGCAGTAAATGAAATCATTTAATGAAATAAACTTAGAGCTAACAATGTTTTATTTTTAATGTGACAAGTGAAATAGGATCAAATTGGCAACCCCATCAACTTTCGTGTTAATAGAGAAGTAACAAAACTGCGATTCGTCTGAATGTAATTTTCATGTGAAAATCATCGTAACTGTCGCTCTCTTGTTTATCATCATTGAGGTTTCAATAACGTGCCACCTCTAGCACGCACATAGGATTTGTAAAACGTTGCAAAATACTAATGTATAATTTTTGAATTGTGTTTAGTTCATACTTTGTTTTCTTGTTAAGTAAATACTTATTGCTTATTTAGTTATTTTCTCATTTTTATTTCCGAATTTTGGACAAAATGCATACATTTCTTCTGGTTTCTCCTCTTACTTGTTCTCCTCTGTCTCATAGCCCTGTTATGTGAGTAATATCAAGTTTGTTGCGTTGTTGAAAAAAATGAAATTGTAATATTTCATTCCCCACTATTGTTAAGAGACATACATTAGTAATTAGAAATATAATTCTAAACTGTTTTTAAAGGCCAAAATCAATGTCAAAATTCAAAACAATGCAAATCCTTGTCAAAATGCCAAATACTGTTACATTTTATCTTTGTGTGTAAATTTAAATTTTGAAAATGATCAGTCGCTTAAAAGTACAGTTGTTTACTTTTGACTTTCAATAATATCTTCTAGATTAAGTCAAAATCATACCTTATCACACCTTATCAGATATAAACACATATCGAAGTTCATTTCAAATACATTCAACACACGGGCAAAAGTATTCCACGGGTAGTATAGACATTAATCATTTTAAACAATGGATATTATAACTAGGACCAGAAAATGTATGTAATTACATGTTTGTTCATTAGTTACAATAAAACGTTTGCCGAATGTTTACGAAATAGAATTTTCGAAGTGATATCAAATGTGTATAATTATCCATATTTTCATGTATAGTACATATTTTCACATATTTAAGGAAGAGATATATTTCCATATTTAATCATTTTATGGGCCATATTATGGTCATTGAATATTATTCTTAGAAGATATTTTTAATTTTCATTGCAATTTTTAGGGCTAAATTAGAAGATTGAGTTTTTTATTTGCAGAAGTGTTTATAAACGCCGACGCCAGCAACCGTCTGACATTGTATTCCTTCACAAAAGAATTTCAGTGATTGTATTATAAGAGATACATTGTGTTTGTGAATGAAATTATGTTTTTAATTTTTATGTCACGCATGTTACGGTGGACAGCGGAATTTCTTTGCCCTAGTTCACTACAACACAAGTTCTGTTCCTATTCCATGGCTCGACAGCCTGCTACGGGTCTTGGCCGACCCAGCCTCTTGGCGACGGGTTAAGGGGGTCGTGTGGTTAGCACGAAGACATCCCTTCACCGTGTGTTCATAACCTTAGGGTGGGCTTTTTCATCGGCACACAGCAATAGATACTGGGACATGTGTAAGGAAAGCTCGTAGGTATAAACTGCTTCGTCCGGGAATCGAACCAGAGGTTACACCGTGGAAAGCGAGCTAGCTAACCAACGAGCCACCGACGGAGACACACACGAGCCCAAATCGAGTAAACATAAAACATTTCAATTACATTTAGAGAAACGTATAATCTGCATTCAGAATAAATAGTGGTTGTAATGTTGCGGAGTTTGTATACCTCCCTCATTTCATCACTTTTGGTAAGTAAGTACTGATCATCAATCTCTTAGGAGAATTTTAATTTTCCAATTAGTGTCTATGTAGGGCTTTTCTGTAGGAACTTTTTCACAGCGCGTTTGTGCGTGGTAATTGCAAGGGTTTGGTGATTTAAATGTCGTTACTATTCGGATAGAAGTAACAAAACGGTATAGGTTCAACATTTGCAAAGAAGACAAGTCTCCTCATAGAATTCTTCTCTCTCCTTATGTGCGCCGTCGCTTTCCAGGGTGAAGAGTGCCAGCGGCCCACCGTACATTATGTGATCCCGAAGTGGAGCGACCCACACTACGCAAGTGAGTGTTCTGTACCTTGACGCACGACAATGGTATGTGCCCGCAGGGATTGTATGTAACAAAACCAAAGTTCTACGAATCATGTCACGAGTTTAACTTACAGTCATCTTTAGTGTTTTAAATGTATCCTTTACCTTTATTTGATTAACCAGGGTGTGCTCGCTATATGTAGACTCACGCCAGTGTACGCAATGTACCTCTCAGATATAGCTGCAACGAGTGCGAATGATCTGGAGGTCCATTTACTGAAATACGTATTTTATTAAACTAGAACACGCCCCCAATGCAATTGTTAATCAATATTACACTGCAGAATTATTGTCTAAACACTTATTTTGAGAAAGTTAAAAATTGACAAAGTACACACAAAAATTATTAAATGTCTTATTATCCTATTAAATACACTAAATAAATTTTCCACAAATTATTTTGGGATAATATAAACAAATAAATATTTTACTTTTCACAGAAATATTTAAAAAGTCATTGACTTTTATCCATTTTGCAAGGTTCACGTTTTTTTTTCATTTCCCTACACACGTCTCCTGTACATCATCTTTCTCTTTGGTAAAAAATTGTGACAATTCTAGATTATACTAATTATTACATTTTCTGAATAGATACGTGTCCAAGACACGGTTGAAAGTAATGCAATGATACGTACTCAGGCCAGGAGCTCACAGTTCACTGGTACCATTGCACACAAAGTATATGAAAGATATCACGCACCGCTGCGATCAAGTGTCAAGTGTCACGGGAAATGATTCAGCGAAAGGATAAAAATAAAAGGTCAGGCTATCTCAGAAAAGTAGAATGAAATATCAGACGACTAATCCAACGCAATAATTCACGAACATAAAATTGCCGTGGCTTGGATCTCACATATCTATTGCGAGCACTCCCGGATTAAAAAAAAAAATAAAATGAAAAGTATGTCCGATGCCTTCGACATCAATATTTCAGTACGTCGATGCGGCTTATTGTAAGCAGAAAAAGACGCTTACAATTATCTTGCCCTAAACATTTTAAATTACATAATTCAAAGTATATTTAAAAATGAAACCAATATTTTTTACTATAAATATGTTAATTTACGTCTTAATATCATGCTAGAAATATATATTCTTGTATTTATTAAATTTAGGTCGCACTTTCATGTATTGTACTTGTATGTTTAACTTTTCTACAACATTCTTCCCTTTGTGGAATGTAATCGCAGGAGTTCAGCTAGAGATACGCTGACTACTAACAGAAAACCAGATTGCGAGGCGAACTATAAGAACGTGCTGAGGGGTTGCTTTGCCTAGGTCTGGGCCTCGTTCCGGGAGACGTGTGCGGGGTAGATCTTCGAACAGGGGTGTCCGACATGCAAGGCGTCAAGAGACACAACTAAAACCTTTAATATGGCTGCAGGCTCCTATTTTCATTACCCGGGCGATCCAGACGTGACTTTCCCGTATTGGTGATCTCGGCAATTTTGCCCGGCTGCTCTGAAACGGAGAGGGGTGGGAATGGAACCGTGCGTGATATCAGACAGTACCACGCATAACGCAGTCAAACACATTGGGGTGATTTTGATATTCTGAATTTACTAGAATAAATGATTCTTAAACATAAAACCTAACCTATTTTTACATTAAGGGGATGTTCACCACGACAGAGTGAGTGCGCTAGGCGCGCAACTTACTCACCCAACATGAATAAAAATAACTTTCACATTTGACTAAAACCTTTCGCGGGCCACCATGAATGGCGTCGCTGGGCGGCTGGCCGTGAGTTGGACAACCCTGTCTTAGACCGCGAGCCCCTCCAAAAAATGCCAAGGGCAGTGTCGGTCTGTGGGCCAGTGGGGGAGGATGATGGGGCAGGGGGTTGAGTGGTGATGCGGCGTGATAAGGACGGGAGTGGTGAGGCCGGAAGAGATGTCGTTGAGACGACGGGGAAGGAAAGCGCAAGCGGCGATGGCTGAGAAGACAGTGGGTTGGATTGATTGATTGTTAGTGATTCTGGACGTGTCATGTACTATGGCCATTAGTCCCGTCCCGCCCCAGGTATCTCCCACCAGAGAGGCACCGCCCCACTCAGGACAAGTTCTAAGCGCCGACCGGTTTCCCGGTATGTGTGGTATTGTAGAGCATGCCAGTGTAAGTGTGTGTGAGGGGTGAGGATAGGACAAGGAAGAGGAAGGGGAAGTTCCCCGGCGGTCCGTGGCCGTGGCTCCGGAATTCGTTTGGTGTTGATGGGAGAAACCAGGGAAAACTACCAATCACAGCAGTCGGCTGCTAGAATTCTCCTCCAGACAGCGGCTGCATTCGACCTAGCTGAAAAGCTATTGTCAAAAATTCTGACACCGTTGGTAATCGAACCTAGGACATCCCAGTCAGAGGCACTGAAGTGACATCAGTTGATGCACTGAGCCATCTCTTCTGGTTGGTCTCCCGAAAAATTTAGTACGTGTATGCGGGTAAGGAAAGAGGAGGAGACAAAGATGAAGCAAATTCCGTAATCCATTTTTTAGGGAACTGCTCCGGCCTTCGGTTTGTATTGATCGAAGAAACCTCGGCAAACTACCAATCAGAGTAGCCAGCCACTAGTATACTCTTCCAGACAGCAGCTGAATTCAACCTAGCTGTATAGCAAGTGTCGAAAATTATCTGTACGGTGATTACTATAAGAAAGGACATCTTTGACAGCTTCTATTTGCAACACATCTGTTGGTTGTGTCCGTGAGCTCATTTTGTGAGAGCGTTCGTGTACTGTTAGATCATTTGCAAATGTCATCATTACCATCTCTTGTTGTGTGATCACCTTGAATGATGTTCACATGTTTCCCGCCCTGTCAAACCGGCAGCAGTGGCTCTGCTGTCACTGCACTGCCTCTGACCGGGAGGTCCTAGGTGCGAGCCTGACGGTGGCAAGATTTTCGACACTACTTTTTAAGCTATGCCGAATTCAGCCGCTGTCTGGAGGAGAATTCTAGCGGTCGGGTGCTCTGATCGGTAGTTTTCCGTGGTTTCTCCTATCAACACCAGGTGAATGCCGAAGGAGCACCCTAACAAACGGGCCATGGACCGCGCGCGATCTTTCCTTCCTCGTCCTTGTCCTATCCTCAGCCCTTACACACACTAACATGCACTACACTACATATTTCGGGAGACCGTTCGGGGACTTGGAACTTGTTCCGGTTGGGGCGGTGCCTCGCTGGTGGGAGATATCTTATTAGGGGAAACCCTGCTAGTCAAAGGTAGGTCGGCGCCGAATCTCACCTTCCAGCGGGGGAAGACCAAAGCCACCAAAACATGCACTAGATTTACGGGGCTAATAACTTCAGTAGTTGACGCGCCCGGAATTACTAACAATCAATCCGATCTGTCAAAGTGGTCCTACTTAATGTAATCCCTCTATACCATCGGTGCTGACCAGAAGCAACTGCCAATCCAAGGAACTGCAGAGACAACGGTGAAGCTGTCCCGGAGGTCGCTCAGTCGCTTGGTGGCGGCGAGGGCGGCGAGGGCGGCGAGGGCGGCGAGGGCGGCGAGGGCGGCGAGGGCGGCGAGGGCGGCGAGGGCGGCGAGGGCGGCGAGGGCGGCGAGGGCGGCGAGGGCGGCGAGGGCGGCGAGGGCGGCGAGGGCGGCGAGGGTGGCGAGGGCGGCGAGGGCGGCGAGGGCGGCGAGGGCGGCGAGGGCGGCGAGGGCGGCGACGGCGGCGACGGCGGCGACGGCGGCGAGGGCGGCGAGGGCGGCGAGGGCGGCGAGGGCGGCGAGGGCGGCGAGGGCGGCGAGGGCGGCGAGGGCGGCGAGGGAGGCGAGGGAGGCGAGGGCGGCGAGGGAGGCGAGGGAGCGGCGTCGGAGTGGCGAGGACGGAAAGGAGGGCGGCGAGGGCGGCGGCGAGAAGGCGGCGAGGACGGAAAGGAGGGAGGCAGGGAGGCGAGGGCGGCGAGGGCGGCGGGGGCGGCGAGGGCGGCGGGGCGGCGAGGGGCGGCGGGGCGGCGAGGGCAGCGAGAGCGACGGCGGCGCGAGGGCGAGGCGAGGGCGGCGATGAGGCGAGCGGCGGGCGGCGGGGCGGCGGGGGCGGCGAGGGCGGCGAGGGCGGCAAGCGGCGAGGGCGGCGAGGGCGGCGAGGGCGGCGAGGGGCGGAGGGCGGCGACGGCGGCGAGGGTGGCGGAGGAGGCGGCGAGGAGGAGGCGAGGGAGGCGGGGCGGCGAGGCGGCGAGGGCGGCGGGGCGGCGAGGGCGGCGAGGGCGGCGAGGCGGCAGGGGCGAGGGCGGCGAGGGCGGCGAGGGCGGCGGGGGCGAGGCGAGGCGGCGAGCGAGGGCGGCGAGGGCGGCGAAGGCGGCGAGGGCGGCGGGGTGGCGGCGAGGGCGGCGAGGGGCGAGGGCGGCGAGGGCGGCGAGGGCGGCGAGGGCGGCGAGGGCGGCGAGGGCGGCGAGGGCGGCGAGGGCGGCAGGCAGCGAGGGCGGTGGGCGGCGAGGGCGGCGGAGGGCGGCGAGGGCGGCGGGGGCGGCGAGGGCGGCGAGGGGCGAGGGCGGCGAAAGGGCGGCGAGGGCGGCGAGAGGGCGGCGAGGGCGGCGAGGGCAACGGGGAGGGGTGGGTGGCGGGCGGCGAGGACGGAAAGGAGGACGCGGAGTGCGCTGCGGGGGGCGAAGCGAGGGCGGCGAGGGCGGCGAGGCGCGAGGGCGGCGAGGGCGGCGAGGGCGGCGGAGGGCGGTGAGGGCGGCGAGGGCGGCGAGGGCGGCGAGGGCGGCGAGGGCGGCGAGGGCGGCGACGGCGGCGACGGCGGCGAGGGTGGTGTAGCGCGAGGACGGAAAGGAGGGAGGCGAGGGCGGTGAGGGCGGCGAGGGCGCGGAGGCGGCGAGGGCGGCGCGCGGCGAGGGCGGCGAGGGCGGCGAGGGCGGCGAGGGCGGCGAGGGCGGCGGAGGGCGGCGAGGGCGGCGAGGGCGTGGCGAGGGCGGCGAGGGCGGCGAGGGCGGCGAGGGCGGCGAGGGCGGCGAGGGCTAGCGAGGGCGGCGAGGGCGGCGAGGGCGGCGAGGGCGGCGATGGCGGCGACGGCGGCGTGAGGGTGGCGGGGGCGGCGAGGACGGAAAGGGAGGGAGGCGAGGGCGGCGAGGGCGGCGAGGGCGGCGAGGGCGGCGAGGCGGCGAGTGGCGAGGGCGCGAGGGCGGCGAGGGCGGCGAGGGCGGCGAGGGCGGCGAGGGCGGCGAGGGCGCGCGGAGGGCGGCGAGGGCGGCGACGGCGGCGACGGCGGCGAGGGTGGCGGGGGCGGCGAGGACGGAAAGGAGGGAGGCGAGGGCGGCGAGGGCGGCGAGGGCGGCGAGGGCGGCGAGGCGGCGAGGGCGCGAGGGACGGCGAGGGCGGCGAGGGCGGCGGAGGGGCGGCGGGCAGGCGGCGAGGGCGGCGAGGGCGGCGAGGGCGAGGGCGGCGAGGGCGGCGAGGGCGGCGAGGGCGGCGAGGGCGGCGAGGGCGGCGAGGGCGGCGAGGGCGGCGAGGGCGGCGAGGGCGGCGAGGGCGGCGAGGGCGGCGAGGGCGCGACGGCGGCGACGGCGGCGAGGGTGGCGGGGCGGCGAGGACGGAAAGGAGGGAGGCGGCGAGGGGCGGCAGAGGGCGGCGAGGGCGGCGAGGGCGGCGTGAGGGCGGCGAGGGCGGCGAGGGCGGCGAGGGCGGCGAGGGCGGCGAGGGCGGCGAGGGCGGCGAGGGCGGCGAGGGCGGCGAGGGCGGCGAGGGCGGCGGGCGCTCCATCGACGCGCGCGGGAAGCTCGATACACGTCAGGCGCTGTGTTTAAGCGGACGGCAACTTTTAACGAGAGGAGCGTGCGGTCGGCGCGGCGCGATCGCGGCGGACAGCTATTGGACAGACGGCGCCAGCGCGGGAAACGGGAAGGCGAGGCGGAACACACGCAGGCGACATCGAAAGAGTATGGAATCCTTAAGCAAAAAAGCATTGCTTTCGAGAATATGTTATAGTACATTATGAAACGATGTAATGATGGGTATTAATACACGTGATATTACAACACGAGCGGCCAGTATCGTAAACTTCACACGAGTGTATTAATACCTCCATTACATCGAGTTTCATACACGACTTTTGAAAACTTTAATAAGTTAAACTTTAACATTGAATCGTTTCGTGGCAGTTGACATGCAGAATTCAGCCTAGGCCACCTGCGGACAGCTACCCTACCCTGCGCAGGTGGCTTTGGTTTACCAGTCACGAGAGAGTGGTTGCGGCAATAATTCTGAGGTCACCATTTTCGCTTTTTTCTTATTCTGGAGGCGCCAACTCATCCTCTGATTCACTAGACATTTCAAACTAAAGAATTGCAGTTTTAAGGACAAACACACGGCAGCAACATGTATACACAATAACGTTCTGATCTTAACGTCAAGTGAAATGTTCCCTCTACCACTACCACTGCGCTAGTCAAATAGGATCAAAGTGAAATTGCTATCCACTCAATTTAATTTAAACAATATTCCCCATAAAATTACTGATAAAAATAAAAGAAAAAAACTGATAAACATAATATAACATTAAATGCAATTTTATTGTACACAATCAAACAAAACATTTACTACAAAATTCTCAATGAATTAAGTGTCAAATACTTGGTTTGTAAAATTCTCTGTGATTGGTCAATATCCTGTATCATAATGAAATGTACCGTAATGAGTATCATTATGCAACGGGTTGCAGCCATCAAATGACACACCATACAATGGGAGTATAAAAATATACTTCTAATTATTTACTTGAATAAATAAATATTTTCCTTGAAAATAATGTTTTCCCTCACCTAAAGGTCGCAGCCTCCTATTTTCTTGCCCCATTTTTGGGGCGCCGCTCCTACCCGATATGAGTTGTCATATTAGTAAAGAGAGAACAAATTCATATAAATCAGATAAACAATGAAAAACTACATCTCAGCATGAAATTACCAAAAGAAAGTTTTGAATGTATGGGTTAAACAAGGGTCTCAGAATATGTCATAAACTTCTAGAGCGTGTAGTTTTTGGCGAAGATGTGCGATCCTCTTGCCAACGGATTCGTGCCTTCTTGGTAATAGACATGCTGGTGGAAAAGCTCACGAACTCTTTAACAGGGTCAAAAGTGTGCTCCCTTCCAATTGCCAGGCCAATTAGGAGCAAATATCATATGTGTAACTTCTTTCCAAGACATGTTTCCTAAATATTCGTTGAAAAAAAGTAATAATATTCGACCCCCTACATGCCGTACACAATTGTACCATTTATCATATTATATGTTTGTATTCTAACAATGTTCCTTGTGATAACGAACTGAGTGTTTCCATAAGTCATCGGAAACATGACGTGGTCTTTATCAATCCGTATCCTAGTTGGAATCAAGGGAAAGTACAAAATCAAATATTTTTGTACAAAGAACGTCCAACTTTATTTGTGCATTCGAGATGGGTCGTAATTGTACTTGCAATTGATTATCCACGTTTATGATGTATCTTTGTATAGTAGGAACGATGTGTATACAACCGAAATAACCTGATGCGTCGTCCTCCAAGGGCAGGCAAGGAAGTAAGCGTCGTGTAAGAATTCGATAAAAGACAGAATGAACACACGAGCAGTATACTTCCTTTGTACGAATGAGTGGTCACCACCGTCTACCATTTGAGAATAATAGGATTTTTGTCAATAAGAATTGTTTTCTTAAGGAACACTGATTTTCTGCGTCCCCATACGAATATGGGACTATGAATTTGGCCAAAATATGAATATGACCTAAACTATGAATTTGGCTCAAAGTATTTCTTTCATGTCAGCCAACGTGTTCAAACGTCATCAGTGTTTCCAACTCAAGAAACACCGAGTAATCCAACAAGAAAGTAAATAAGTAAATAAATAAAGACCTGAAGGGGAAGAATAAAAAGTCTACATAATCGACATTGCTTACAACTGAAGAATTTAATTTAAAAATGGAAGATGATAAAAAATTAGTTCTAAAATGACTGTCATGGGAATGCATTTAGATATTTTTGCCATACTTTCAAAATTCTTAAAAGCTACAGAAGAAAGTGAATTATAACACTTTAAAAATAATCACGTTTCGAACCCAAAGGGTGTATGTAACTCCATATAAAAGCATGTTACATTGTCTCGCAAGCAGACGTAGCCGTTTTTGCGTAGAAAATATTGTAAAAATAAATTAATGAGTTTGATTAGAATTATTATTATGGAGAAAATGTACCCCAAAAATTGTACTGCACATGCTAACAACAAGGGTCTTTTCTGAATCCGAAACACCAGCTTGAGAACACATGTTTTTATATAAACATAAATTAAAACATTTACAAATAGAAATTTAAAGGTTATGAGAACACATACTGTTTCTTATGTTTAAAAATACACTAGAGAGATGTTTTACATTTCCAGGTGCAAAACGCAAACAATCAAAATCCTATTTACATTTTGTGTTAAATAAAATGATTAATCAAGAAAATCCTAGTTAAAGGCTTTGAAAATAAATGGAGGTCCTTGTCTGATGATTACGATCCAGACCGTGTTTTTCTGCGACGAGCGAGCATCCTAGACCCTTCACCCGTCCTCCTTACCTCCTACAGGCGAAGGCAACAGTCACACCGCCGTTTCAAATTCTTAGGGGGAAAACGTAGAATTGATTTTATCGAAAGAAATACAGCTACTGGCCAAACTTGAGTTCAAAAGGAAATATGTCCCACACATAACATAACTACATTAAACTTACTTAAATGGATTCTTTTTCAATTCTTAATGGATGTCATTCATAACATATATAGATGATACAGGACAGAAGAAGTAACATGTTCACTCTATGTAATACGTTCAATAGTCAAATCGTCAGTTTATAAATTGACGAATAGAGTGGACTTCAAAATGTTCATAGCTTCGATTAAAATTACTAAACAGCGACAAAAAATACCGATAAAGGATCACCGTGTTATTTAATTTAACCTACAACATGGGAAATTAATTTTTTATGTTCTTTGCTACTCAATTTGAATTGAAAACGCCATTCTTGCCGAAGACCCAAAAATTTTTGCAAACTAGCAAACGAAATTGCTGATAAACATTGAATTTTAAAAGTAACTTTATGCAATACTTTTGGACATTGCATCAACCATCATCTCATTGTGTGTGATAGAACGCCCAAACTTTCAACGCATTCTTCACCTAGTTAAAAACAACGGAAGCTATAATACATGGCATATGCTCACTCTTGACATCGTAAAGTAGAAATAAGTCAATCTCGATGTTGGATGGTTTGTTCATTTTCGTTCCGATTTCAGGGAAATTCTCCTGAAGTTGTTACGTCAGAACAAGCGGTCAGACATGACGTGCGAGGAAAGATGGAAAATCCATATCGTGTAATATCGACTCAAAAAACGAGGAAAAGCTTGACAGAGCGATAAACTTTCCAATGTAGAGCGTCAGATTCTAGTCCCAACCAACGTTATTCTTCTCATTCCATCTACATTTTCTTCATGGGCAATTAAATCAGATAGCTTAGCCTTTACACATGTCACACTTGCAGTTTGGCTGAAGGTCAAGCATTAGGGTTCTAAGGGCTTCGCCGATGATTGTTTTGTACATATTTTAATGATTTTAGGAAGCCGAAAATCAGTGATATTACTTTTTCGCTACGGGGCAGAGAGAAAGTTAAGTAATGCTCCGCGAAACATGGGCGAAGTTTCGTCAGAAAACTCTTATTATAGGGCTCTAGTAACGAACAAGTGGATAAATGCAGTTGATGAATTTAGAAAAACAATACTCTGGTACGTGGTGTAGCCAAAATCGATGTTTCGAGGGCGCTTGGTCCGAAAAATTGAATGTCGGCAAAACTGTCTGTCCGTCCGCCCATCTCTGTCTGTCAGTCTCTGAACAGCGCAGGTGGATAAACCGTTCACCAGATTTTCTACAAAATTGATGATTCCGAAATCAATCTGGCAGATAAAACGGTCCCTTTGATTTGAAATTGATATTTTAATTTTTGAGGGTACTTTACATAAGGCTCCTGAGACTTTTCCAAATTTTCAAAAAAATGGCATCATTGTTTTTAATTAAATTATGTTTTTGGATAGTGAAGGACGTTTAAGAGAAAGGTGTATGTCTCATGTTCGTTAAAAATTCTTATTTTTACGAAAATTGCAAAAGTTCAAAATTTTTCGAAGTCTTCCTACAACTAAAATATTAAAGATAGAGATTTTTTCCCTTAATGAAATGTGTTCCTTAAAGATAGATTTTTAAATACTGTAATGAATAATTTTTCAAATATATGAGTACTTTTCGCATAATTTTGCGTGAAAATACGGGGAGGAAGTACGTGTTATTTTAGCACCACAAGTTGTTGTATCATCATTAGCACATCATGGTTATAATGTACTATGGCTAATATGCCTATATTGTACTGGACTGGCAAAGATGCCTCAAGAGATCAAGTGTTGTCACTGCAGTGCCTCTGACCGGGAGTTCCTAAAGTTTGAATGCCGATGGTACACTCCACTATAACATGCACTACACTTACGAAAATAATGACAAAAGTACTTGTCGCTTCCGAAAACACGAAATACTTAATTACTTACAGCGTCCAAAGACGTATTATGTACCTCAGAGTGAAATCTATTTAGGTAATGTTTAAGAGACCTTTAATTAATTATTAATGGTTTTTTATCTGTTGATTTCTATCACTGAATACCTCGGGTAATCAGAGACGAGCAAAATACTGTTCTGTCAAAAGAAGTCACTACATTTTAGACCAGAATAAACACGTTACATTCCATAGTTTTGCTTGTTCGCGAATGTGAGGGGGGGCTGAGTGGGTGGTACGAGGATTGTCGTACGCACACGTGGGAAAACCACTAACCGAAAGTAAATGGGAGCTGTGATTGGTGGGGGTGCACTGTGGTGCTGTTAAATTGATTGACTGGTGACACTAGGAGCGTCAACTGCTAAGATCATTAATCCCGTAAACGAAGTCTATGTGTTCGTCGCAGGCGATGGCGGTGATCTTCCCCAAGCTGGTTGGACAGATCCGGCGCCCTCGCACCCGTCGCCTTGCGGAGTTTTCCATAATCAGGTATCTCACCAGCATGGTATCACCCCAACCGGGTTCTCTAAGCTCTCAACTGGTATTCCAATAGGTGTTGTAGTGTAGTGCATGTAAATAAGGGGAGAATACTACAAAGAAGAGGAAGGACAGATCGCGCGCGGTCCGTGGCCCGTTTGGTAGGGTATTGCTCCGGCATTCGTCTGGTGTTGATTGGAGAAATCACGGGAAACTACCGATCAGAGCAGCCGGTCATTAGAATTCTCCATCAGGCAGCGGTGGAAATCGAGAATTCTCCCTAGCTAGTGTCGAAAATCCTGTCACCATCGGGAGTGGATCCCAAATACCTGCCGGTCAGAGGCACTGTAGTGCTGTCTGAGCTACCTTTGGCGATGTGGTGCTGATGACGGAACAGAACATTGATGGCGAGTTGCGCTTGTGAATGAGCATGTTCAGCACCCTCGTGCGCGCCCCCTCTGAAGCCCCCGCCGCCGCCCCGCCACGCAGACCCCGCCGCCACCACCGCACCCACCCCCTACGCCCTCGCCCCCGCCCTCGCCCCGCCCCCGCCGCCGCCCCCGCAGCCGCACCCCCCGCCGCCCCGCCCCCGCCCCGCCCCCGCCGCCTCCCCCGCAGCCGCCCCCCCGCCGCCCCCGCCGCCGCCCCCTCCGCCGCCCCTCCGCCGCTCCCGCCGTCGCCGCCGCCCCCGCAGCCGTCCCCGCCGCCGCTCCGGCCCCCGCCCCCGCTGCCGCCCCAGCCGTGGTCTCCGCCGCCGCCCGCGCCGCCGCCCCCCGCCCCCGCCCCCGCAGCCGCCCCCGCCCCCGCCGCCGCGGCCGCCCCCGCCGTGGTCTCCGCCGCCGCCCGCGCCGCCTGCCGTCCAGCGACGCGCACGCGAAGCCGATCGGCCGACAAACAGCCTGTACGAGTGGCGTGAGCGATGGAAACGGTTGGGGGAGGAGGCAGAGGGGCCGGAATCGGAGGGGAAACGGAAACAGCTGGGGAGGTAAGCAGGCCCGTGGGGGAAGCACTGCAAAGCGCGGCAGGGAGCGAGGTGGGGAGGGCGAATGGCTGGAGGGAAACGTGCGAGTGGAAGAGGGCGGTGGTGCGGAGAATGGAGGTGGTGGTAGATAAACGGGTGGTCACGAAAAGAGGCAAGAGGAGGCGATGACGGCGGATTATGTGGGACAGCGTGAGGGTGGGAGTTGCCACAGGAGAGAAAAGGGCGGGTGGGTGGGTGAGTTGAGGGGAAGCAGAGCTGCGGACCGATGCAGGTCAGTGTGACAGTTGACGGGGAACGAGCCGAGGCGGGGCAGGGCGGGGCGGGGCGGGGCGGGGCGGGGCGGGGCGGAACAACACAGGCGTGGTGGCGAGGGCGCATGGAGCGGGGCAAGGCAGGGGCGGGCGCAGGTAGCGGCGGTCGATGGCAGCTATCGACTGGTGGCGATCGACTGTCCGCTGCGTGGCCCTCGGCCCGCGCCCCGTCGCTTCGCTCGCCTCAGGCAGCGCCAGCACGAGGGCGGAGGACTCGGCCAGCGCCAACGCCTCCACTACAGCCCCAAACGGCAACGCAAAGGCGAGGACGGGAGCGGACGCGGGGTACGTGAGCTTCACAAGAAACGCCCCCACAATCGGAACAGCGCTATGGACCTGCAGCGGAAAAAAAGAGAAATCCAAGAAACAGTTGCCGGAACCAATGCACTTCTACCAAAGCTGCTCTGTTCTTTGATTTGCCATTTGAAAATAAAAAAAAATAAATGGAAGAACTACTAAGAACTTACAGAAAATACGCCTATCTAAACTTTTATCAAAACACAAACAATTCCAATGTATTTTAACGAAGTACATCAAACAATTTTTTTTGGATATTAATATGGATTTAAAAATACACTGTAATTACTAAAAGGAACTAAAACAACTCAATAATGACTAAGAAAACCCGTCTCACACCGTAACTACGCAAACCCATGCTCTAACCTCAATATTGCACTAATTCTACTCCACTCCAGACCAGTGGAGCGCGCTCGATCAGCTGGAAAACTCCGCCACTTCCTGCACTTCCATCGGTCGAGAGGCTTTCCGCTCCCGGGCCAGGACCATCCTGCCCGTTCCGGTCAAACCCCTCTGTCCCGTCGTGTAGTGAACGCCTCCTGACTTCTCCTCTTTTCAACTTCCTTTAGGTCCCGGTGCGGTTCCCGTTCGCGGGCCATTGCAAAGCGTTGCCGGCCGGGAGGGGCGAAGCTTCGAGTCTCGACTGTACTCGACACTAGCTAGATGACTGGGTCAAATTCAGGCGGTGTCTTCAGGAGAATTCTGGAGTCTGGCTGCCCTGATTGGGTGTTTTCGTTGGTTGCTTGGTTGTTAGTGATTCCGGGTACGTGAACTATTGAGGTATTTAGTTCCGTAAGTGTAGTGCATGTTTCTCATCCAGAGGTGGTCGTGATCTTCCCCCGCTGGATTGCGATATCCAGCGTCGACCTATGGCTAGCGGGGTTTTCTCCAACCAGGTATCTCCTTGTCGTATCCTCTTCCCTTAAACATGCACACACATACACACACACACACACACACACGGGTGTTTAAATTATTTCAGAATTTTCAAGGGGTCGCATCCAAACAGTAATAAACACTATACACATTTTACCATTATTTCGCAACATCCATATCTATTGTACTTTGCAGTAATTTCACTTTCTTATTCAATTCATTTACAAATGTATACTTGTCGAAAAGACTGGAAATCATCACTTTATCAGAAATTTATCATTGTGTGGCAGGAGCATAAATGTGAAGTGGCAGGAGCATGAATATCTCAAACATAATTCACGCAGAGAATTATAGATCCAATGTTCTTCGATATGCCACACGTTCTTATGACTAAATATTGCTTTATGGTCCTACCTCTTATTCGTAAACAATTTACTATCTGGGAACATCAGAAAACAAACAAGTTGCTTAAATCTTACATTAAGTTTTAGAAAGCTGAAGAATTTTTGGTTTAAAACTAATCGAATAATTGGCCTAATACGTGCTAATAGAAACATTTAACATAATAAATAATGAATTATGGAAGCAAATTATTCCAAGTAATAAATTAATGACGACTTTTGAAATACAATTATTCTTGTAACGGAAATTGTTTTAGAAATTCATTTTGATATTTATGAGAATAAGGGACATATCAGATGTTTGTATTATATTGTTTCTGAACAAACTTCATGTTCTGCACTACATCTATGCAAAGAAGTAATGAATGTCATGATCATACGAACTAATTCTAATATCAGTAAAGACCGGTTTGCTACGTTTCTGTTTCTCCCTTTCCCTCATCTCTTTCTATCAACTCTATCTGTCTACTTTATTGTTTGTTTTCTGTCTGGTTCTGTGCAGTACATTCTGAATACTCCCTAGTCCACCATCGATTGTCAGTCACGCAGACGGTTTTTTTTCCCAAAAAGCTGCTGATAAGGATTTGTTGCTTACCCGAGTGACGCGAGCCTTGACGAAGGCGAAGGCAAGGGGAGGACAAAGTCGAGGACAGGGGCGAGGGCGGGGAGTGGGGCGATGGTGAGGACGGGGGCAAGGGCGAGGACAGGGGCGAGGGCGGGGGCGAGAGCGAAAGATGTGACAAGGAGGCGAGGAGCGAAGGCGAAGAACACAAAGGCGAAAACGAAGAGCGAAGACAAAAGACGAGAACGGGACGAGACTGAGAGCAGAACCCAGAGACTAGAGGCGAGGGAGAGGACGAAGAGAGCGAGGGAGAGCAGATCAAGGTGAGAAATTAGGACAGGATTAGGGCGAATATAGTGACAAAGGAGCGAGGCGAGGAGCGAAGGCGAAGGCAGAAGGCGAGGCGAGGGAGCGAGGGAGCGAGGAGGCGGGGGAGCGAGGGCGGGGAGGCGAGGAGGCGAGGGCGAGGAGCGAGGCGGAGAGAGCAGGGAGCGAGGAGGCAGGGGGCGAGGCAGGAGCGAGACAAGAGGCGAGGCGAGACTGTGGCGATGGTGAGACAGGGAGCAAGGTAGAGACAAGGGAGGCGTGGGCAGGGAGCGAAGCGAATGTGACAACAAGGGCGAAGAGAGAGCGAGAACGGAGAGCGAAAGGTGAGGCGAAGCGAGACTGGAACGAAGTCGAGGGAGCTGAGAGGCAAAACTTGAGGCGAGGGCGAGGAGCGAGGAGCACGAGGCAGGCAGGAGGCAGGGGCAGGAGCGATGCTTGAGGCAAGGGAGGCGAGGGCGAGGAGCAGGAGGCGAGGGCAGAGGCGAAGGAGCGAGAAGCGAGCGAGGCAGAGGCTTTGAGGAGCGAGGCGAGGAGCGAGGCGAGAGGCGAGGAGCGAGGCGAGGCAGGCAGGCGAGGGCGAGGCAGAGGCAGGAGCAGGAAAAAGGAGCAGGGAGCGAGGGCGAGGGCGAGGAGGCAGGGCGAGGCGAGGCGAGGAGCAGGAGCGAGGAGCGAGGGCGAGGGGAGCGAGGCGAGGAGCGAGGAGCCCAGAGGCAGAGGGCAGAGGGCAGGGAGAGGCAGGGCAGAGGCAGGGGAGGCGAGAGGCAGGGGAGCGGGACTGTGGCGATGGTGAGGACAGCAGGGAGCAAAGGTGAGGACAAGGGAGCGTGGAGGCAGAGGCAGAACCTTGGAAATGTAACAAGGCAAAAAAGAAGAAGAAACTGAGAACAGAAGCAGAAAAGTGAGAGCAGAGAGCAGAGACTAAGAACAGAAGTCAAAGAGGAACTGAGAGCGAGAGCAGAGAGCAAGGAGGCGAGGAGCGGGAGGCGAGGCGGTGAGGCAAGGAGGAGGCGAGGGCGAGAGGCGAGGCGGGGAGGCGAGGCAGGGGGGGGCGAGGCGGGGAGGAGCGAGGAGCGAAGGAAGGAGCGAAGAGGCTTGAGAACGAGCAGCGAGCGAGGCGAGAGGGAGGCGAGAGGCGAGCGAGAGCGAGAGCAGAGGCGAAGGAGGCGAGGAGGCAGAGGCGAGGCGGGGAGGGCAGGGCGAGGTGAGGAGCGAGGGCGGGGGCGAGGAGGCGAGGAGCGAGGAGGCGGGAGGCAGAAGGGGCGAGGAGGCAGGGCAGGGGGCGAAGGCGAGAGGCGAGAGGCGAGGAGCGAGGCGAGCGAGGCAGGGAGCGAGGCAGAAAGGGGAGCAAGGAGGCGAGGAGCGAGGCAGGGCGAGGCGAGGGCGAGGGCGAGGCAGGGCGAGGGCAAGGGGGCGAGGGCGAGAGCAGGGTGAGGGCAAGGGCCGAGACGAGGAGCGGGGGCGAGGAGCGAAGAGGGCGAGGGTGAGGGGGCAGGGAACGAGGCAGGGAGCAGGGGCGAGGCAGGGAGGCGAGGAGCAGGGAGCGAGGGCAGAGGCGAGGCGAGGCAGGAGGCGAGGGAGGCGAGGGGGCGAGGAGGCCGAACGAGAGGGAGGCGAGGAGGCGAGGAGGTGAGGCAAGGAGGCAGGCGAGGCGAGGAGGCGAGGTGAGGGCAGGAAACGATGGAGAGAGGCAGGAGCGAGGAGCGATGGAAGAGGCGAGGAGGGCGAGGGCGGGGGCGAGGGCAGGGGCGAGGGCGACAGCGAGGGCGACGAGCGCGAGGAGGTGAGGGCCGAGGCGAGGGCGAGGAGCGAGGCGAGGGGCAGGCGAGGGCGAGGCAGGAGCGAGGAGGCGAGGAGGCGGGAGCAGGCAGGGGCGGGGGCAGGGAGCAGGGGAGCAGGGAGCGAGGAGGCGGGGGAGGGCGGGGGCGAGGGCGAGGGCGAGGGCGAGGGCGAGGGCGAGGGCGAGGGCGAGGGCGAGGGCGAGGGCGAGGGCAAGGACGAGAGCGAGGGCCGTTGTGAGTGCAAAGGCGGTAAATACGCAGGCGAGGGCGAAGGAGGAGGCGATGGCCCACCTAGTGTCCTGCGAAGCGCGTGAGATGAAAGGTGGGATCAAAGCCCGAGGTCTCGCTGGCCGGATTGACTGCGCTGCTCAGGTGGCGCAGCCGTTGCTGTTTTCCCTCGCCAGGGCGTTTGGGCGCTTCGGAGAAGGCCCAGCTCAGCACACCAAAACGCCCTTTTCCTGTGACGCTCAGTCGAATTCAATTACGGGCTTCATCTCTGTGTGTTTATTGCCAACTTCCGTAATGTTAACCTGGTGCCAGAGAAGAAATTCGCTTGACAAACAAAAGGTTTATAGTTTCTCTGTAATTACAAGTAATTATTTAAAAGAAATTTATTGAAATATAAGATAACTTAAAACTTTAATTTTTATAATTTAAATAATTTATAATTGGCACTATCAAGAACATAGATTATAAATGTTATACGAGAAAACTTTACTGTAAGTCTTTAGGTAAACGAAGATAATATGAGTACCAGAAAAATCTTTTAAGTTCTTGCATTGCAATAAAATAAATGTATTACTTTATCTTTCATTGCTTTCTGTCATTCTGTTTTTTCTGACATTTTCACATTTAAACTTGCGTTCCTCTCTGTTACGCTCTCAATGAATCTCTTGTTGTGCCTTGCTGGCTCCTTCCCTCTCCCCATCTCCCCCTACTTCCATTCGCCCCTTCCTACCAATGTAATGGTTGTGAAGCCCTTGAAGTGACTGTTCTCTTCATTCTCTCTCTATCACCTTTCACCTTTCTCATACTGACTTTCTCTCTTGTTACCATCTCTCTCTCTCTCTGTTCACTCTCCATCACCTTTAATGTTTTTCACACTGGCTTCTTTTTCAGCCCGTATTTCTGTCTTCTTCCTTTCCTTTCTAAAATATTTTGTCTTCCTCATACTGACTTTCTCTCTCGGTCTTCTGTCTCGGTCATCTTCCCTCTCCACAGCCGTACTGACTTTGTCTCACGCCCCTATTCCCTCTCATTGTCTCCCTCCCTCTCCCTCTCTCTCTCTGCGTGGGGCCGGGGTGCGGGTCAGTGCAGAGCGGCTTCGGCGAAGTGCCTAGGGCCAAGGGCCAAGGGAGGGCTCGCGGTCGGTCAGCCCTTCGCCCCGCCCGATCCCTGCTCGCCCCGCCGCGGCGGAGGGCGATTTCCGATTGGTAATTAGGGCCGCAGGAAATAAACAGCTCGCTTCCCAGATAGGGCGCGGCGCCGGGATCCAAGGAGAGCCTCAACCGTCGCCTGCAGGATTTGCGGCCCCGGGCAGCTACGACCAGCCAGCGCCCCTTGCAAATCGCGGAGGGGGTTTGGGGCTCGGGGAGGCTGATACAGGCAACTGACTGAAGCTATTACCCCTAGATACACGGGAAATATTAGGGAATACCTTGGTCTTATCGAACTCTCCAGTTTCACGCACCTAAAACAAGTGAATAAATAATGTTAGTAAAGAGAATGAATCGGAATTCACAGACTACAGTTGCTATCCAACAGATATTGCTGCCAGCGTTAAAGCGAGTACATACACGACGAATACAATACGATTACGATAGAACCTTCTCTGATCATAATTTGCAAGATACGTCTCTGCTTAGTCTGTAGTTTTCTAAATGTCTGTATTTAGTTACTATTCAATAGCAGCAAACCACTAGAATTTTCCTCAACAGAGCGGGTTTGTTTGTGATTCCGGGCCCGTCAACTACCGAGGTCATTAGCCCGTAAGTGTTGAGCATGTTTTTCATCACTAGGTGGCGATGATATTCCCCCGCTGGATGGCGAGATCCAGCGCTGACTTACCGTCGGCTAGCGGGGGTTGACCCTAACAAGGTATCTCCCACCAGCGGGGCACCGTCCCAGCCGGGACAAGCTCTAAGCTCCCGACCGGTCTCCTGGCATGTGTGGTAGTGTAGTGTATGTTATTGTGTGTGTAAGAGGTGAGAATAGGACAGTGAAGGGAAGGAAAGATCGCGCGCGGTCCGTGGCCCGTTTGGTAGGGTACTGCTCAGGCATTCGCCTGGTGGTGATCGGAGAAAACAACGGAAAACTACCGATCAGAGCAGCCTGTCTCTAGAATTCTCCTCCAGTCAGCGACTGAATTCGACCTAGCTGAAAAGCTAGTATCGAAAATCCTGTCACCGACGGAACTCGAACCTAGGACCTCCCGGCCTGAGGCACTGCAGTGACATCAGTAGAAGCACTGAGCTACCGCTTCCGGTCCCAGCTGGCACTACAGTGACATCAGTTTATGTCCTGAGCCACCTATGCCGGTGTGAGGAGTAGAGCAACACCCAGAATGAAAGCCAGTCAGATGGAGGAAGCGAGGGCGAGTGTCAGGCGAGGTCAGCGAGGCGGCGGGTCTTGGCGAGGCAAGCCATGGTGGGCCAGGACGTAGCGGGTGAGGAGGGGTTGGACGGGGGGGGGGCGAGGAGCGGAGGGATGGGCGTGGCGGGGCTGGTGGGGTCGTGCGAGGACAAGGGTTGGGCGTGAGCGAGGTCGACGACGCGGTGAAAGGGGCGCGTGAAAGTATGCAGAAGTTGGCAGGACTGCGCGGGGCTCCGGAGCCTGTGAAGGGGGCGGGGCTGGAATGCGAGCGGCGGCGACGCCGGACATCTGAAGGTCGACGCGCGGTCCGCGTCGCGCTCTCTGCCTCCAATACATCGCCTTCGACATTCAAACCACTGGCTCCAAACACCAATAAAGAGCGTGATATTCCATTATAAAATGAATCAAATAACTCAAAAACAATATTGACAACTCCACTTTTATACGTGAGAGTATATTTGCGTCAATATAACGTGCACGTACAGGCTAGTTCCGTTAGGTTTTCAACCGCATGATTTACCCATTCTTCGCCCCATGCAAGTCTGGAGCTCAGAGTCCGTTCAGCACCGTCAAACACCAACTCAGTGTGAATCCGTCTATGAGGATTTGCGCTCAAGGTGAGGAGGAAGGTCATTTCCAGGCCGATACACTTTTTACGTTTTAGTATTAACGTATAAAAAGGCAAAATATCTGTCTTGAAGGTGATGGAAATGGTTTTGGAGGGTGATACATGTTGATTGTTTATCCCACTATACCACAACGCACAACGTAATCTTTTTGGGGAGTATCTATTTTTAACACTTTGATAGATGTAGCTACCTTAACGCCTTCAATATCACGTTTACATAATTAATACAATTGAATACAAAATGTAGAACATCAACCATACTATATAATATATCTTGTCGTCACGCTCGTCTTTGTTTTATGTACTCAACCTCTCTAGATATCCTTCCTTTTTATCGTATATATTTCTAATGTAAACTACTAATGTAAACCTACTGATCCAGAGTGGAGAAAATGGATTTTTCGAGGAGCGAAGTTGAGCTGTTCTGAAACGGAACTCAGGGGTATTGAGGCTGCTTCCTTCCTCGCGGGATGACGTGTGTGTCGCAAGCATTGACGCACTGAGTCTGCGAATACGATCGCATCTGGTGAGAGAAATTGGCGCTTGAAGTGACTAAATATTTGTATTTTCAGTCAAATGAAAGTGTTGATTACATGAGTTTCGTTTTCAGTCGCGTCGTCATTGAGAGAGCTTGCATCGCTCGCCTCCCCAGCAGCCTTCTCCTCTCACGGACTCTCCTTCTCCTTCTCTGCATCCTTCCTCTTCTTCTTCTTCCTCCTCCTCTGCCTCCGTCTTCCTCCCCTCGTTCTTCCTCCTTCCTTCGCATTCTTGTTATTCCTTATTCTTTCTCAGCTTCCTTCTTCCTCCTTCCTCCTCCTACTTCTCTTTATTCTTCTTCTTCCTGCATCTTTCTCTTCGTTCTTCTTCTTCCTCCTTCTTCTTCCTCTCCATTCTTCTTCCTCTCCATTCTACTTCCTCCTTCTTTCTCATCCTCCTTCTTTCTCTTCCTCTTTCAGTCTCTTCCTCCTTATTTCTCTTCCTCGTTCTTCTTTCTCTCCATTCTTCTTCTTTCTTATTCTTCTTTCTCTTCGTCCTTCTTCCTTCTCATCCCTCTTCCTCTTCATTCTTCGTCTTCCTTCTTTTTTCTCTTCGTCCTTCTTGCTCCTCCTTCTTCTTCTCCCTCCTTCTTTCTTCTTGTTCTCCCCTTCTCTCCCCGATCACCGACGGGAACGTTTAAGCTGGAACTCACTATCCCGCGGGGGAAGACCACCGCCACCTCTAGAGGGAAAATATGCACTACAATTACGGGAGTAATGATCTTAGCTCTCTTCGTCTTCCTTCTTTTTTCTCTTCGTCCTTCTTGCTCCTCCTTCTTCTTCTCCCTCCTTCTTCTTTCTTCTTGTTCTCCCCTTCCTACTTCGTCTTCTCCGCCTTCTCCTCCTTCTCCACCTCCTCCGTTCTCGTCGTCGCCGCCGCCGCCGCCGCAGCAGCAGCAGCAGAGACTCGTAAACATTTTATGCGGGGGCGCACGATGCTGCGCCAGACGGCGACCTCCCCCTCCTCACCCCCCTACCACCCCTCACCCGCCGCAACAGCCCCCTACATCCACGCGCCGACCCTGCCCATTCGCTCGCCCGACCAGCCACAGCACTCGCCCCTTTCACTTGCTCACCCGCGTCACTTATCTGCTTCGGCAGGGCACACACTTTCCTTGCTCACTCGCTTCTCTCCTTCACTGGTTTCAGCCTCCCGCCCCTTCCACTTCACCCGAGCCTCAACGAAGCGCTTCACTTATCCTATTCATTCGCTCGTCCGGCGCGCCCTCCCACCCCGCTTCACCCAGCGAATCAGACGAGCCGGTTTAATTAAATCTGCCACATATGGCTGCCTCCACTCCCGGCCCAACCACAGCAGCGTCACTGGTGCCGCCGCCCAACCATTTCACTCGCCCGCTTCATGTACCCACTTCATTTACTCACTCTAAACGCTCTTCCAGCTCATTTGCTAATCCTCTTGGATTGCTTATCAGATTAAACCGCGCACCACATTCGTGACACAGCAGTGAATTAAAGTTTGTGTATCAAACAGTTATTTATACGCCACAAGTGCAGTGAACCGTTTTAAAGTCGTGCTATTGATTTTCCATCATTAATAGCAGCTATCAACCACCAAGCCCTGACCTAGGTCAGAGCATAGCGGGAGCCATGGCGCTCCTGTACAACCCAGCCGAAATGGAAGTCGCCTACGACCAACTCGGGGATCAACACATCCTCGCAGATTCATCAGGCAGCTCCTTCAACCACATCATTGCATCCAGCCAGGACCTGCAGGCAATTAACCCCGATCAAGGAAACGGTATCCCAGCCGCCGACCCAACACAAGGATTCACAAAGGTCAGTCATAGCAACGCGGCCAGCGGCCTGCCTAACGGCCAAGCAAGCCACGACCCCGCTAACATGAACGGCAGTGATAAGACCAGTATCAGTGCAAAAAGAGGCCATGGTGACAGTACCCCCCCAGGCAACAATGAACATCCTCCTAAAAAACCAGCCAACAGTGATAATAGTGTGTATGCAGTGCCCGTTGGTAATAGATATGCTCCCTTGGAAAACCTAAAAGACCCTGACTCCAGATTTAATTACATAAACTCTACTCCAATTCAAGATGCAAATGTCAAGATCCCACCAATTTATGTGAATAATATAACAAACATATCCGAATTCAATAGAGAAATAAAAAACAACATCTCTAACCAATTCACCTGGAACACAGTAAACAACCGAATAAAGTTAATGTTCAAAACAATAACTGACTTTAGGAACACAATTAAACATCTGTTAAAAACCAAAAGAAATTTCCACACTTATAAAGACCCCGCAAATAAAAAATTCTCCATAGTTTTCAAAAATGTCCATCAATCATTATCACTACAGGAAATCTACGAGGACGTCAAAGAGAAGTACCCCTCGCTTATCAGTGTTACTAGACTCCAAAAAAACAACATACCAATCCCAGTTGTAGCGGCCGAGTTCAACGGCCAGCAGAGCATTGACATAGTACTACAAATAACTGAAATTTGCAATTTAAAAGTGAAAGCAGAAAAAAGACGAAGAATCAAAGGACCAATACAATGCCTAAGGTGTCTAGACTTCGGTCATACTCGCAACAATTGTAACCACAAATTAGCCTGTATCTACTGCTCAGAAGACCACTATTCGGTAAATTGTCCAAATAAAATGCAAACCCCTTTCTGTAAGAACTGCAACGGCTCACATCGTGCAGACATTCGCTCTGACGAATGCCCGTTCTATAAAAAACTAACAGAACCCCACCCCCCCAAACGGAGCTCACGGTGGAGACCTACGCTCAGTAAAAAACGGTACGCACAGCAGAAATGTAGAACCCCCGCCCAAAAATCCACCAACAACCAACCCCAGAACCAGATCCAACAATAACACTTCACCTCGCGTATCTTCTAACAATTTCCCACTCCTCCCACCCACTAATGGCATCCCTAATTTCACTTTCGACCCAACAGCAACCTACAACACTAATCCACCTTATCAACCCAACCAAAACCCTCCAGTAGTAAATAATAGAAACCCCAAAAATTTTTATAATAATAATAATAATAATAATAATAATAATAATAATAATGATAATAATAGTGATAATATTAATTATATTAATAACAATAATGCATTCATATACTCTCTAATCAACTCCATTACAACTCATATCGTCAACATTATCAACTCAATCATCCCAGAAATAATCAGTAACATTCAAACCTCATTGTCATCTTACTTTAACAGCAGTCATGGCCCTGCAGCACCGTAACAAACTAAATCTGCTAAATTGGAATGCCAACGGCATCAAAAATAAGAAAACTGAATTATCGTACTTCCTAAAAGCCAATGATATAAAATTAGCATGCATTACTGAAACACACTTAAAACCAAACGAAACATTTAATTTACCCGGATATAATAATCATAGATCAGACAGAACAAACTCTAATGGAGGCGGTGTTATAATTCTCATAGAAAAATCAGTACCATACATTCAAACCAACTTACCCCTTACCCCTGGAATCGAAACAGTAGCCATCAAATTTCCTCTAGACAATAGAATAACAACCCTCATTGTAGCCTACAAACCTCCTGAAATCAAAATTCACAGCACCAATATACGATCACTATTCCAACAAAACACGCCTACAATAGTTGTTGGCGACCTAAATGCCAAAAACGTTAACTGGGGCTGCAGAACCTCCAACACCGCAGGCCGACAACTGAGTAAAATAATAACAGATCTAAAATTGCAAATAATCCCTCCCCCCGAACCAACCCACTACCCCCATGACCATAACAAATTCCCGGATATATTGGATATTGCAATCACCAACACACAAGTCCAATTTCACAGTTCTCCAATATTCGAATTAGATTCAGATCATCTTCCTGTCATCATTTCAACCCAACAAATTCCCCCCCCCTCACAACCCCACCCACACTTTAAACACACACATTAATTGGAAAACGTTTAAAAAAATAATTACTAATAAAACACCTCAATTTAAAATATTAAATACCCCACTGGAAATCGAACAAGCAATCTCATACTTAAATAATATAATAATTAACACAGTAATATCCCTGCAAGACAACAAGCCTCCCCATATCACTAAAACATCAAACACAAAACTACCCGAGTCCATTCTAAACTTAATCAAAACTAAAAATAAAACCAGAAGACTTTGGAGTGTAACAAAATCGCCTCACATTAAAAAAGAACTCAACTTACTAACTACACTTACTAAAAGAGCAATAATAGATTTTAACCACTCAACTTATGACAATTTAATACAATCATTGAGCACATCAAACAATTCGCTTTGGCAGTTCACCAAAAACATCCTAAAAAAGAAAACAACCATACCACCTCTAAACACACCATCAGGTAAAAAATATTCACCAATAGAGAAAGCAGAAGCCTTGGCTGATTACTTTGAGCAATCGTTCACTCCTAACAGTACTCCAACACATTCAGCTCACATGGAAATAACACAAGTAGCATCAGCACCCAATTATAATATTCCACATAGAATAAAATACAGTTCCCAAATGAAATTAAGCACATCATCAAAAATCTCCCTCTTAAAAAAGCTCCTGGCCACGATAAAATAAGCAATATTATATTAAAAAACTTGCCTAACCCCACAATAGCCTACATCAATAATATATATAATTCAATTCTTAGAACAGGATACTATCCAATAATATGGAAAAATTCGAACATAATCCCCGTACCCAAACCCCATAAAAATCATAACCATGCCGAAAGCTATAGACCAATCAGTCTCCTCCCGTCACTATCAAAGATCCTAGAAAAAATAATACTAAAAAGATTTAATAAACACCTAAACATAACACAGACCATACCGAAACACCAATTTGGCTTCACCAATAAATTATCCACCTCACACCAACTACTTAGAATATCCGAACACATCCATACTGCCTTCCAGAACAAACAACACACTATAGCCACCTTTCTAGATATTTCACAGGCGTTCGACAGAGTTTGGCACCCAGGCCTAATATATAAGCTAAAAACCATAGGAACTCCAAATTACCTACTACAAATCATTAAAAATTTTATAGCAGACAGAACATTTACAGTAACAATAGAAAAGCATGTTTCCAATCCCCGCAAAATAAAAGCAGGACTTCCCCAAGGATCCCCCCTCTCACCCACCCTTTTCAACCTATACACATTCGATTTACCTACCTCACCATACACACATATCGCACAATTTGCTGACGATACTGCCATATTCATGTCCAACCATTCATTAAATCAAATCTGTAATAAAATTCAACTGCATTTAAAAAGCATAGAAGATTGGTCCTTAAAATGGAAAATCAAGCTCAACCCATCCAAATCAACAGCCAAAATATTCTCTCTTAGAACATTCGCCACCCCCACTCCACTCCAAGTTAATAACAATGTAATCCCCTGGACACCATACAACCAAACCGTTAAATATTTAGGTCTAAAATTCGATACAAGATTAACCTGGAAAACACACATAGCAACGAAAATTCAACAGGCAAAAATTAAATTAATACAGCTAAAGCCATTACTAAATCACAAAAGCAAACTCTCCTTAAACAATGCCATAACCCTTTATAAATCAATAATCAGACCTCTAATGTTGTATGCCTGCCCCATTTGGACAAACGCCTCACAGACAAACATAAATCAAATCCAGATAATCCAAAACAAATATTTAAGATTAGCCACCCACGCCCCATGGTTCATTTCTAATGATCAACTCCATAGAGAACTACAACTACCATCCATCAACCACCACATAGCTCATCTCTCGAACAACTTCTATTCAAATATATCCTCCATAAACCAAATAGCCCATTACAACCTAGCCACTCTGAACGATTTTCCGACCCGAATCCGTAATAGACACCCGATACATGCCTTCCTAAAAATATTCACAGATGTAAACTAAGCGTAGGTACTCAATGAGCATCCTACACCTGAGTAGTAGATACATTAGACATAGTTTTAGATTAGTTTAGTTATAAGACACACAAAAAACATGTGAAAGAGTGTGAAAATACTGAACCATGTAACCACCAATAGAACAATAAACATAATTAAAAAAAAAAAAACATTCGTGACTCACCCACATCCACACTCACTTGCTTCACGGCTCCTGGAGGTCACTCTTTTCAGGCGTACGCCTCTTCCACTCGTTGAAACGCTTCACTCATGACTCATTCGACCGCTGGCTTCACCCACCTATCAGCCTACCGGTCTGAGATGCTTAGCAGACGGGTCCGCTCGTAGCACCTCCTCCGCTTCCATCTGCGCCTCAGTTAACGCGGTTGCTGCCTTATAGTAATAATAATAACAACAACAATAATAATAATAATCTTTTGTTTCCCACTAGCCACTTCTCATCAGAGACCTCCCCATTACTTGCTTCATTGGTTCAGCCTGTGCACTGCACTCCGTCCTTCCGTGTTTCGCCCCCGAATTAGCCCCATCGCATGTACCTACACACCACCCCACCCATCTAAAGAGGTGGCTCAGGGCATCACCTGATGTCACTGCAGTACCTCTGGCCGGGAGATCCTGCGGTTCCGCTCCTGATGGTGGCAGGATTTTCCACGTAGCCAGATCGAATTCAGACACTGTCTGGAGGAAATTTCTAGCGGGCGGCTGCTCTGATCGGTAGTTTTACGTGGTTTCTCCGATCAACATCGGGCGAATGCCGGAGTAGTACCCTAACAAACGGGCTACATACTGCGGAAGATCTTTTCTTCCTTTTCTTTTCTTTTCTTCTTACTTACACACACTTACACTTACATGCACCACACTATCACACACGCCGGGAGACCGGTCGGCAGCTTAGAGCTTGTCCCGGATGGGCGATGTCCTGCAGGTGGGAGATAACTGGGTAGGAAAACCCCGATCACCGACGGGAACGTTTAAGCTGGAACTCACTATCCCGCGGGGGAAGACCACCGCCACCTCTAGAGGGGAAATATGCACTACAATTACGGGAGTAATGATCTTAGCTGTTTTCGCACCCTGATTCACTAATTCATGAAAATCCACCCCACCCCTTATCTCGTTCCCCACCAGCCACTGGGCATCTCTTTTCGTGCCTCATGATATCGATTAAACAAGTTTTTTTTAATGCTGAGTAATGACAGTTAAATTGATTTTCTGAAAAGTAAACATACGTTTGCAATCTTTTAACAAAACTGGAATATCGTTCTACGGGTTCGTTTAACAGTCAACATTGTCCTAGGATCCGGAACTCTATATCAGAAACAAAGTGAATGTTACTGAGTTGGAAGATAGTCTCCTCAATCATGATTCGAACTCTATTTTCTCAATAAAAAGAAGTTTCAGTTTTACAACAGATCTTCAAATAGCTATATACAAGATGCATTGTACCCAAGAGACATAAATGTCTTCTTATATATATTGCTGACATTTCTTTTATTGCGAAGAAAGAAACGAAACTGGAGATATAACGCTGTTTGGAGAGCAAATAAAATGGTCCAGAAACCATAAAGCTCTTGGAATCTTATTATATGTTTCATAAAGCAAATAGCTAATTCAGAGAAGTTGAGAAATGAATACAAAATATACAGAAAGACAGAAGAATTTATATTTCACTTGCATTATTCATGTGAAGTATCGCCAAAATTTAAAGATTTTTTTCCCAATTGTAGTGCTTTAAGTCGAATCAGATCGATTGTGAAATTTTGGCCAAATTCCTACGAACAGTTTAGACACTAGTTCGGACACACTTTTACCAAATGAGTGTACGGACGGACATGTTTAAAAAAAAATCTTTTCTTGGTATTATGAGATCCTAAAACGTGTGTTTCCATTGAAATCTCGAAACTGATTTTCCCTAGCATTACATAATGATGTGTAAACCATGTATATTACTCTGTAGATGCGTGTGTACGCAAAAGTAAAAATGTTTTGCCAAAATCATAACATTTTTTTGGAAAGTACATTTCCATCTTCGCTGACATAGTACAAGTACACATTTTATCTGGAAGACTCTGGTGTTTTCTGTCATTTCCCGATCACATTTACTTGAGTTCCGAAATCCCTTTTTTTACTTCACTCTCATAGTAGGTTTACGAATAATAGGTATCAAGTAGCGTTGGCGGTAAGTATACAATATGTATGTAATATCTACTCTATTTTATATTTACATTATAGTTTGTAGGGCGTGTACAGTTGGTAGCGCAATCAACTTAACCCTTCCAACAAAACAGTCGATCGTCATGAAGTCATAACAAATATTATTTACCCAAGTGGACGTTTTCTTAAAAATGTTCTTTACTTTCTATTCACCGAGTATACGGTTTTAGAGTGGTGAATTATTAGTTTATCAGCTTTTAATTATTCACCGAAGAGCGGGATCCCTTCATGTAACCAAAAATTGAAAAAGTAATAGTGATAAAACAGAAAAAAATATTTTAGGGATTCAAGATTTTTAAAATGCAAAATATATAAATTCCAAGTATTTAAGACATAATTAGCAGAATCCTTCCCTCGTTGCCGCCTCCTAGCTTAACATTAGTTTCATCCATATACATTCTGTTCTGTCCACTCATTCTGTTCTGCTCAGCACACGGTAACACCCAGCAACAAAGAAGCTGGGTTCCCAGGTGGATTGTGAATTGCATTTATCTGAAGAGCCATCTTGTGTTTGAACTCTATCTAGTTACAACGAAATGAACAGCATGAGAATCTTCTCCATGACAAACACTCTATAGTATGCAAAGTTTCTTGGAAATTGGTCAAAAAGTGTTGGAGTTGATCGATCTCGGACATTCATTTTTATTGACATAATTATAATGTCGTAATCCATCTTTAGGAAATTTCGATTTTATTGGAAGTCCTAATTTATCGATGTGTCCCAAGTTGAAATCTTTGAAGCTAGGTGCAGACAAGCGAAAAGAGAACATGTTTGAGCTTGATTTGTTATATATTGTGATAAGGTTGATGTTGATAATCATAATATATTTGAGAGTTAGAATGGACGAAGGTGCTTTTACGCGCAGGTAACAATGACATCCGTGATTAGCAAAGTTAGACAACGGACTAGCGATTTGGTTTCATACTGGCGAAACTATCAATGAAATTCCTAAATATCCCAATCATCTCGCAACTTGGGAAATGAGAGATGAAGAATGTGAGCAGATTATACCAAAGATCTGTGCAATGTGAAACCATAAAGTTATAATAAAACTTGAAAACGTCATTAACTTTTTAACGAATGGCCCGCAAGAAAATAAATACAAGACGAATCGAAAAAGTTTCCCCACAGCGTCAACGAAACGTCAAACGTCAAATAACAAAAACAAAATTTCATGAAAAAATAATTGTAGCAGGTATACTACTTGTATTTTTTCACATATTCATCACCAGATTGAGATATTTATCATAAAGTGGGGTCAACTGCTGTGGCATTGGGTCGTAGAATTCTACCTTCTGGGACAGGTCCAGAGTTTGACAGCTACCTTGAACTCTACGTTAATGCGATTTGCATAATGCTAACCTCCCTGAATTGGGCATGACTGCAGAACATGCCATCCATTACAAGCAATGGGTTTTGCTCAATGCAGGTATTGTCTTAGTGTACTATAACGCCCGGCCACACATGGCTCAGCTCACATTTTCAGCAGCAGTTCTGCTGAGAAGTGTTGCCATCCACTGTTCGGATCTCGCCTCTAGCGATTTCCATCTTTTCTAACAGCTCAAGAAATTCCTATTTTTGATGTTTTGTTTTATTTTTAATGGACTGTCCGCCGCATCGAGACCTTTTTGCCTAGTAAACTGCAAAAACTAATATTGGCAAATATTTCAATATCATAGAAAACATTTTCTTGTTTGGAAATACAGGTCTGTCTTTGGAGCTGAAGTGCCAGCTCACGTTTCTTCTTGGAACCTCCCAAAGTAGTCTGTGCGCCGGCCATACAAAGAAGCGCGGGCGGAGGGGGCTTTGGCGGCGAGCGGATCCATGCTTTTAGGGGGCTGCGACGCGCGCCCGCCGCAGGGGGCCGTGGCGGGGCGAGGGGGGGGGGCGGGGCCGAGAGTAGTATATGCCGAGAGATACCGAGGGCGCGCCGGCGAATCGTAAAAGACAAGATCGCAGCGGGAGGCGCCGTTATGGGCGCAGCGGCAGACGCTAATGCGCCGGAGAGCGGGGGGTTCGGATTGCCTTAAAGAGGCGACGCCAGGGTTGGGGTGAACGGTAAACACAAAAATGGTCTCTTGTGTAATCATCCGACCTGCAGATTCAACGGTCCAAATTCCGACGGTGGCGGATTTTTAACTGCGCCCAATCTTTCCTCCCTCTTTCTTGTTCTTTTTTCTCCCCTTATACACACACATTTACATTCGTATGCACTACGCATGTCGGATTGTTCCCAGTGAGACAGTGGGGCATTCCTGGAGGGGGAAAGCCGCAACATAACGTGTAAGTCGACGCCTGATCTCATATTTTAAGGAGGGAGAAACACCTTCATATGTCGTCTATAACATGCACTACACTTACGGCACAAATGACTACAGCTGTTGACGTCCCCGAAATCACTAAGCAATGAATCATTGAATCAATGTAAAATCATTCACCTGCTGTTACTAACCTTTTGACGTGACCTCTAACAACTCAGCTCCGATGTTCAAATCGTTTCAGAGATGTTCCTATCCGCGACCATATCGTTGAGAATAGTATGTTAAATGCAAATGTACGTAACAGTAAAAATCTCTTCAGACTTAATGCTTTACCCAACAACTATGTTTTTGACCTGTTTGGCTTAATCAAGACTGTTTTAGAGTAGACCGGAGGAATGTCCGTTGGTAGCTATATTAATATACCTGACGAAGGCGGCCTCGGTTATTATTTTAGAAGAAACAGTGAAACGAACAAAAAGAAAGATGTGCATTTGCCTATGCTCTTCGCTTCCTGCCTGGAGTTAATTGGAGTAAAACAATGAAAGGTCCGCTCAGAGCATTTGGCCTTTGGCCACTGATCTCGCCTTTCCTGGCTACTAAACCTTGGTAGAAAAATAGCCACCGATGGTATTTAAGTCTATATGCATACATGTATACAGAAGTACATTTATATAATTGTTACTTGATTTGCTAACACATTCAGAACGTTGGTTATGCACACATTTTGGAACCATTTATTAAATGTTGGAATAAAACGCAAATAGGAATGCATTATGTCATCTACATGATAGCACCAGATCCATGATGTGACAATTAGAGCCCAACTCTGCAGGGAATTGACAATACCTGACCTTTGTTTATATACAAATAGAAGTTTTTTTATACACACCGTACTTTGTTTATACACACCGTACTCTAGTAATAATATCAAAAAATAAAATGTTTGGAGCATCGAAACGTATGAAATTCTTATTTTGAATAAAATGGCCTATGACTAAAACAGAATCATTCAAAATATTAATTTTTTTAGATACATTATTGCTTGTTAATTCCTTTGATAGGGGTTCGATGTACACTGCACAGCATACCTGCATCGAGAGTATCCAGCTGGGAGGGAAATATGAAAACAGTCGAAAGGTGCTGCATGTTCTCCTATGGAAGGAATCATGGAAGGGAATTATGCAAAGGTATTATAGGAGGGAAATATGAAAAGACAAACCAAGTCAAGTTAACAACTTAATTAGAAAATAAGTCAATATGAATCATTAAAATTAAGTAAAATATCCAATCATGTATGTTCCACGGCTGTTAACGGGCTCTAACGATCTGGTGCCAAAGGCCCGTGGGCTTTTTGTTACCGCTCGATCATTACAACCCTTATAACAACCTTGGTGCATAAATAGCTATTAATTAAACCACATCTGCGGGTGCTAAACACATATGATCATTCTCATCTCCAATTGACCTTTCTAAACGTCAATCCCCTAATCGTAACACCGCTCATTTATATCCAACAGTTCACAGGAATCCCCCTCCAATCTGTGCTAACCGGACACATGTTTTTGAGTAGGTCAGCTGCACTTCACTCGGGGGCGATAAGAAAATACGAGCTATAAATTGGGGTGCGGCGCGCGCCTTTATGTCCGGTGTATCAATAAAAGAGGGCGGCGGATTGCTTTACGGCACGACCAGCCGTCGCGCGCGCTCCCCGCGGTGCGTGACGTGATTACAGCGCGGGGATTCCCCGCACGGGCGGGGGAAGTCAGGGGTGCGGAAGGCAGCCGCATTTGCGAGCTCCGTTGAGGCTTGCGCTCCAAATCATAACGGACGCATACGAAGTAAAGACAGATATGAATAGGTCACTAGTCATGTAACTATGTGTTCCGCATTCATGTTATGTATCTCGACGTATCGATGTTCCTTTTCTCCTCTAACGTCACATCCGACACCGACCTACACAACATGGGAGTTCCCCGCACGAGCAGGGGAGGTCAGGGGTGCGGAAAGCAGTGGCATTTGCGGGCTCCGTCAGGGCTTGCGCTCCAAGTCATAACGGACGCATAGGAAGTAAAAACAGACATTCATAGGTCACTAGTCACATAACTGTGTGTTCCGCATTCGTGTTATATAACTAGAGATATCGGTGTTCCTTTTCTGCTCTAACGTCACATCCAACACCGACCTACACAACTTGGGGATTCCCCGCATGAGAGGGAGAAGTCAGGGGTGCGGAAGGCAGCCGCATTTACGGGCTCCGTCAGAGCTTGCGATACAAGTCATAACGGACGCATAGGAAGTAAAAACAGACATTCATAGGTCACTAGTCACATAACTGTGTGTTCCGCATTCGTGTTATATAACTAGAGATATCGGTGTTCCTTTTCTGCTCTAACGTCACATCCAACACCGACCTACACAACTTGGGGATTCCCCGCATGAGAGGGAGAAGTCAGGGGTGCGGAAGGCAGCCGCATTTGCGAGCTCCGTCAGAGCTTGCGATACAAGTCATAACGGACGCATAGGAAGTAAAAACAGACATTCATAGGTCACTAGTCACATAACTGTGTGTTCCGCATTCGTGTTATATAACTAGAGATATCGGTGTTCCTTTTCTGCTCTAACGTCACATCCAACACCGACCTACACAACTTGGGGATTCCCCGCATGAGAGGGAGAAGTCAGGGGTGCGGAAGGCAGCCGCATTTGCGGGCTCCGTCAGAGCTTGCGATACAAGTCATAACGGACGCATAGGAAGTAAAAACAGACATTCATAGGTCACTAGTCACATAACTGTGTGTTCCGCATTCGTGTTATATAACTAGAGATATCGGTGTTCCTTTTCTGCTCTAACGTCACATCCAACACCGACCTACACAACTTGGGGATTCCCCGCATGAGAGGGAGAAGTCAGGGGTGCGGAAGGCAGCCGCATTCGCGGCTCCGTCAGAGCTTGCGATACAAGTCATAACGGACGCATAGGAAGTAAAAACAGACATTCATAGGTCACTAGTCACATAACTGTGTGTTCCGCATTCGTGTTATATAACTAGAGATATCGGTGTTCCTTTTCTGCTCTAACGTCACATCCAACACCGACCTACACAACTTGGGGATTCCCCGCATGAGAGGGAGAAGTCAGGGGTGCGGAAGGCAGCCGCATTTACGGGCTCCGTCCCGATACAAGTCATAATGGACGCATAGGAAGTAAAAACAGGATAGGTCACTAGTCAGTGTTCCGCATTCGTGTTATATAACGAGATATCGGTGTTCCTTTTCTGCTCACGCCGCATTTACGGGCTCCGTCAGAGCTTGCGATACAAGTCATAACGGACGCATAGGAAGTAAAAACAGACATTCATAGGTCACTAGTCACATAACTGTGTGTTCCGCATTCGTGTTATATAACTAGAGATATCGGTGTTCCTTTTCTGCTCTAACGTCACATCCAACACCGACCTACACAACTTGGGGATTCCCCGCATGAGAGGGAGAAGTCAGGGGTGCGGAAGGCAGCCGCATTTACGGGCTCCGTCAGGGCTTGCGATACAAGTCATAACGGACGCATAGGAAGTAAAAACAGATATGCATAGGTCACTAGTAACGTAACTGTGTGTTCCGCATGCGTGTAATATAACTGGAGATATCGGTGTTCCTTTCCTGCTGTAACGTCACATCCAACACCGACCTATGAGTTCACAGCTTGTGGGTTTCCCCCTCCAGTGATTGCCTTCAGCGGGGAACCGTCCAAGTGGTACATGCTGTAAGCTTTCGTCGTGTCTGGGAATGCAGTGCATGTAATTTGAAGTTTCGAAAGGTGTAACGGAAGAGGAGTAGAGAAGGTTTACGAAGCAACGTTTGTGCACGATTCGTTACCCATTTTTATGGTACTGGTCCAGCACTCGCCTGATAGTGATGGGATTAACCACGGAAATGTACCGGTCTGAGTGACCAATTGTGAGGATTCTCCTCCAGGCAGATTTTGAATTTGACCCTGGTATCTAACTAGTGTGAAAATATGGCCCCAGTGGATTGATTGATTGAATAGTGATTCCAGGCGCGTCTTCTGCTATGGCCATTTGTCCCGTAAAAGTAGCGAATGTTTTTTTCCGCTGGAGATGGCGGTGATCTTTCCCTCTGGATGGCGAGATTCGGCGCCGATTTTACTCGTTGGCTTGCGGGCTTTTTCCACAACCAGGTATCTTCTACAAGCAAGGCCACGCCTCAGACGGACAAACTCAAAGCTCCCGACCGGTTTTCCATTATGTGCCGTAGTGTTGTGCACGAAAATGTAAGTGTGTGTGTGTAAGGGGTGAAGATAGAACAAGGAAGGGGAAGGAAATATCACTGGAGGTCTGTGCTCAAAGTTTGCATACAAATCAGGAGAATATGTCATACATTAACTCCGTTACACAAAATATGTCACTAAATGATCAAAATGATTAACAAAAATCAATTTTAATCCCTTAGCCTAGAAATGTGTAACATTTATTGTGAGGAGCGCTTTACACTACTTTTAAAACTGGTTTAACCCTTAGCCTGTGTTTGGGGTCATTTGTGATCACAGGCGCAAATAATGTTTTGTAACAATGAAAGTTATTCACATGAACTTCTCCTTTTAGATCTGATATTTACGTGTTTTGGTTTCCTTGGTTTGGAGTAATTGGATTTTATGCGGTTGGAGTCAGAAATGCTCCCAGACAAATTTGGCGTTACACGTCTAAATTATAAGAAAAATTCTAAAAAAGTTCATTTCCATTTTATTGCATTATGTGGTTTTGGAATGATAATCTGGCGTATTTGTGTATTACGACTTGGTAGCCCTGTATCAAACCTTCTCATGCTGGTATGGCAGACACCTACATATAGTAATGAGGATAAGCCAGAATGTTTTTCTGGAAATAATACTATTCTTTTTTAGTATGGTGTAATAAATAAAGCAAATAAAAAGCATAATTTTCTAAATTTTTGAAATAACAAATAACATTCGTGCATGAAACACTTGTAAACTAGTGAGTAAAACGTGTGAGTTCAAATCTGACCTCAAACAGTATCCACGTAAATAATGGAGAAACAGAGTGGACGGGTTAAGACGATCACGTGACATGCTTCAAAGCACGCACGCGGCCTTACTATCGGGTGTTCTTCATCGCTGGCCAAAGGAGAGGCAGAGCCATCAACGGCGTTTAAAAGAACTAGCGGCATGCGCCCACGCGCAGAAACGAGCTGGCCAATTGGGGCTCTGCATTTGCCGAGTGGCCAGAGCTACTAAAGAGGTAGTTACTGGAGGAGAGAGCCGTCAACTGTCCCACTCACCGCATGGAGCTTAATGAGGGTGATCAAGGAAGGATGTGAGGGCACCAGATGGTAGCTTTTGACTCGAATGGCGGTGTTCGCTTTGAAGCGTTGGGCCATTAGGATTTTATTGATGAACAGTCGCATACCAACGTCAATCCGGTACCGGGAGAATATCACTGGGGAGTCAACTGTGAATGGCAGTATAAAATTTATTTTTTATTTAAAAATGATCTATTTAATTGCAATATGTCTTGGATATAATGAATAAAATATTGCAATATTTTATTTATTTAATAACTAATTTAATTATAACATTTATTTTCCAGTAGATTATAAGTAATTTATTCACGTTTGTGCTAAAATAATTTCATTTTTTGAGGTACGACAAGGGCATAAATATTTAGAACCTTTCATGAACTTGGGGTCGTTTTCATAGGAACGTAGATATACACGTCAGTTTTTGTTGGTTTTGTTGGTTCGGGGAGCTGTATGCTGGAACTTCCACGAAGCGCATACGCCTGGCGACGGTTTGCAAGTTTTTGTAAACATTCGATAGCGTTCGATGACGAAGCTCTGTGCTATGTTGTAATAATGAAAGTATTAAATGTTGAAACACTATTTCCCTTCCTAAAAGAAGAGGCACTGGAGTTCATTGTCCCTCCCCCATAAGTTAATGTACTGTTTATTTATTTTGGAATTAGTTTCCCCGTCTCCAATAGAATTTTTGATAACTGTTCCACGTGGAATACCGGCTTGAGATGACTTGTTTGTTTCACCTTTATTCGTGCGTATCCGTTCATAGACATCAAAGAATTTTCCCTAGTGATGTCGGTTATAAACAAAAGGTCACCTTGACTGCCTGCTACCGCAGTGAGCAAACAATACCATTTCCTTTACCCGCGTTAGGCTGCTACCGCACCCAACCTAGGCTCGGCATTGAAGGTATAAAATAACATTTTCACGAGAGTGTCTAGACAGGTCACAGCCCATTAGAAACGACTGACGTTGCATAAACTTCTCCGGAATGCGCCGACAATTGATGATAGAGGGTCGTCCTTCACTGTCTTATGCTTGGAGACAAGATATCAAGATATCAGGAGCCAATAGATATCATGAACAATTGGCAGTCACCCAGCACAAGGCAGTCGCCTTTCATAACCTCAGTTCCCGCAAAATTTACTCTACTTCGTCAGTGCTGAGAGCGTCTTTCTCTCCTAAGATCGTATTGTGTTTGTGTGACTTCTTCAATCAGCCAGAGAGAAAAATACACTTGTGCACTATTCATAACATTGTGTTTTCATTCTTGGAGAGTGCACAGTCACCCTGGACAACTAGCCTCATTTCGCACGTTGTCTGAAGTCCAGCTCTAGAACTTGCTCAACTTGGAGAATATCAGGAGTATAACAACTTCCTAGAGAACTGCCGAACTGTCATTTTACAAACGGTACTCAAGCATTCATTAATAATAACGAAAAATATGTCGTTTTGTGAATGGTTACAAGGCTTTACACAACAGCATCTTCTTCAAAATATTTCTAAAGCAAAAACTGAATATAAATTAACAATTTTGAAGTCAAAACATCTTTTAAAATGCTCTTACCAATCTTAAACACTTCCACCAGAGTTAACGCTATAACGATTTTTTTATCCTCAAATATTTCATAAAATGTCGTGTCTCAAGTGTTTGGACAGCGTCAACTGATTATATTCTGAAAATACTTATCTTTCGCTGCTAAACCTGAGCAAGCTATACTTTTATACCTGGTGTCGGAACAGGGTCTTGAAACTCACATTTCTGGCCGGTAGATCAGAACGCAATATAAAGAGTTCAGACAATTAATTCATGCACCATCGAATTGACGTGTTTAATAAACTTTGAAACATACAAAGTGATTCAGTCCTCATTGCTAATACGCCAGGACCTTAACAAATATGTAATATATAGACTGAATTCTCCAAAATTGTATACTCTTAGTCGTTTAGTTTCGTAAATAATTAAAGTTAAACCTTGTACTACACGATTGTGGTCGAGTGGCGCGCTTCGGCAAGTGAGCGAGCAGCTTCACCTCATATTAGGTATCGCCACTTCTCTGCAAACTCAATTGCTTGTAATCCGAGATGCCCGGAAGCGAACACAAGGGAACTAGCGTGCACTGGCCGCGGAAGCGAGGTCAATGCATCACGACCTCTCGTATGGCGAGCACTTCATGCGGAAAGATGACGACTTTCCCATTTGGAGCGGGTGCAGCATTTGCGCCGTAGACGCTAATGTCGTTTTTAAGTCTCTAGGCTTTCCCAGCGCAAATGTAACAAAAACTAAGATTTTCGTTTTTTGTGCACTTGCAGTGTGATCTACAAGAACTGGCACAATTAATTTGCACAATTTGCATGTGAGGGTCGAAGAAATTTCGCATGTTACACGTAGAGTGACTCACCAAGAACGATTCTCTCTAAATGTCTCGGTTGACACTGTGGATGAATTTATCCTCGGTCTTCACTTTTTGCCCGAACGTTTAAGAAAGGTTCGGTATCTGAATTTTATAACTCAGTTTCTCCCAACACTTTTGGAGCCGGAATTTATGAAAGAGTTTCTTCAAAACCGCATTTATGCCACCAAAATCCGCGGCATATACCGCGGTAGAAATAAAGGCACAACTCGGGAAAGTTGTGCGCGTCACGGAGGTCGTGCGGTAAAGATACCTATCTTGCGTTCACGCAAGAGGCCATTTTGAACACTTGTAGAGCCCCTGTTACATGAGAGGAAAATGCGAAATTATGTATTCACAAATAGGATAAACTATCATAAATAAACCCTTAAATAGTAGTTTTTTTCCCCTCATTTCGTATTCGTTAGATACGAAGGCAATAATAGCAACAGGAAACAATATTTAATACATTATTTGAACGATCTGCTTTACAAACTATGACGAAGGACATTTTTTATTTTCAGAATTTTTAATTGAGTTCACACTATTTCTTTTTGTACTCATAAACTCAGTGTACTTCATCACCGAGTCCTGCATGAGCAACGAGGACTGAACCACCCTGCATATAGAGAAACATTTAGGTGAGTGTGAATTCTTTTTAGGCTCTGTATAATTCAGAGAAATGTCATCAAAATATATTGTGTTATATTGTGGCATAATTAATTTTTACGTGTAATATTTTTACATCACTTTAATTTGTACTTTTTTAAAAATCTCATGATGAGGCCGGATTAGACCCTCAAAACATGGAATACTGATGAGTAATTAACGTGTATTCACTAATTGTGGTGTCTCAAAATAAGACAAACCGACATATATTACTTATAATAGATAAACATAAATCTACGTAATTAATAAATTTCGTTTAGTCAGAACATTATTTAATAGACATGCTAAGTGAAATGTAGAAAACGGTTGAAAAAATGCCTATTTAAGATAATGACATCCAAGAATGAGAGTAAGAAGTGGTAGGAGGGGCGGAAAAGTTATCGATGACGTACACCAGTTTTTTTTACCAAATTGAGCAAAAAATCATTAACAAAACTAATGAGGTACCTTCGACAAGGCGTGCACGATCAAGCAGAGAAAAAATGTCACACACATAACTTCAATATAAATCTAGAGGCCGGCTGTTCTGATCGGTAGTTTTCCGTGTTTTTTTTTTTCGATGTACTCCAGACGAATGTCGGACAGTACCGTAACAAACGAGCCACGGGCCGCGCGCGATCTGTCCTTTCCATTCCTTGTCCTATCCTCTCCCCTTACACACACACTTACACTAACATGCACTACACTACCACCCATGTCGGGAGACCGATCGGGAGCTGAGAGCTTGTCTGGGCTGGGGCGGTGCCCCGCTGGTGGGAGATACCTGGTAGAGGGAAACCCCGCTAGCCGACAATAGCCTACAATCGGCGCCGGATCTAGCCATCCAGCGGGAGAAGATCACCGCCAATTCCCGAGGGAAAACATGCACTACACTTACGGGCATAATGACCTCATTAGTTGACGCGCCCGAAATCACTAACAACCAACCAACCAACCAACCAACCGACCGCGTGTTCATTGTTTCAACTTCGACTTCTGCATTCTCTAGAAGTTTGACACATTTATTACGAGACATTCCGGAGAAGTAATTGCTCTGAGTGGTAAACAAATGCATACACAAAGGAAATTATAAAAATGTTCAAAATAGTGAAAGTCGTTGCGGATGTTTGGGAGGGGGGGTCGTGTAAGTAACGTTGAGAGATTATTCTGAAAAGTAGAGTACGCATAGTTTAATTAGTGTTTTCTCTTTGTAACAAGCTTAGTTACATACTCCGTCATGTACGCCGCCAGCAATGCTGCCTTTTGTAAAACGCAAGGGAAGAGGAGAATGTCATAGTTATTGTGTGCATCAGATGAAAGCGCTGTGATAAAAAGTTATGTAAATTGACTGTGTCAAAAACAAAGGTAAATCGACGAGGGTTAACCCAGAAATATACAACCATATTACATATGTAAGGCATTCTGATGACGGAAGAGTTTATCGAACTTCACAAACTTTTGCAGAATAAGGTTACCTAAAATAAATTAGAATTGTCGTTAAGAGTGGTCCACACATTCGGTATTCGGCGAGAATCGACTGACCGCCTGCCGAATCAACAAGTAGCTATTTGCTGAGCGCCAAACATTCGGTGCTTCCCTAATATGCAGCGTTTTCAGCACATCGAACGAAGCGAACATGCACCGAATACCTCCATTTGGGATTGGGCGAGCAGTCTCACCTATCGTCTGATTTAAATAAAGTGACCCGTGATAGATCATTAGCTGTGACGTGGTGATCCAAACGGAAACTTCAATACCAAAAACTAAATTCGTAACGAAGCACTAGATTAAGTAACCGCGTGTCAGCTGATGACCTGTTACACGTCACTATTTAAATCGCACAATACCCGACGAATGCGGCATTTGTCTTTCGGCTTTCGCCATTTGCCGATTAGGGAATGACTGCTCTCTCTATCTCGAGGAGCTGTTGTGCTCGGCGCAGGTTCGCTTCCTTTGCTGCGTGTAAAAGGCAGGCACGCGGTGGGTAGGGCGATCGTCAGTATGTTCGTCGCTCAGCAAACAACAACCAATCCATCCACGCTAATCGGAATTGGGCCGGCATTCATTCGCTATTCGCCGAATACCGAATGTTTGGAGTTGCCTTTAAGACGGCTCCACACAATCGCCATTTGCCAGCAGTGTGCTACTGCTAGCCTAATCCCGAGCAGCTGATGTGTTCGTCGAATGTTCGCTTCATTTGATGTGTCCAGAAGATCGACATGCGACGGGTTGGGAGAGCATCGAATGTTTGTCACTCGGCAAATAGCGAGCAACTCATCCACACACTGAAATTCGGTGAGCGGTCGCTCGCTGCTTACCGAATACGACACGTGTGGAGCCGCCTTTAGATTCGCAAAAAGTGGAGCGTCCGCCCGCGTCAAGCCAGTGGCATCCACGGCCCCCGCTCCGCCCTCGGCCGGGGCTCCAGGCGCCTCGTCACGGCCGCTGCGTCACGGCCAGCGGGAGGGGAGGGGAGGGAGGAGAGGGGGGAGGGGGAGGGGCGGGGCGTGACGTGCCGCGTCGAGGGCGCGTGCACCGGGCAGGGGGCGTGGGGCGTGGGAGGCGCTAATTTGGGCGGTGGGCGCCAGTGCACGCGCCCTGCTCCCCTCCGCTCCGCCGCGCCCTCTCCCCAACCAGCACTCATTAGCACTACAATAATAATTATAATAATAATAGTAATAATAATAATAGTAATAATAATAATAGTAATAATAATAATAATAATAATAATAATAATAATAATAATAATAATAATAATAATAATAATAATAATAATATACGAGTATACAAACATTTTAGATTTAGAAAGTCGACTTAGCTTCCTATTCAACATAATTTTCTTGATTTTTTCGATTTGTGAAGGGTAGTGGTATCTATATTTGGCGTCATTTATTAACTTGTTTAATAGTATGAACAATTATGAAGAATTTAACATTAGAAAAATAATAATTGTTACAAATATAATGAAATTAAGTATGGAAAGAAACGCTTCTCAATATTGGAGATATTCTCAGCTGGACTAATTTGTGGTAAAGAAAGAAAGAAAGAAAAAGAAAGAAAGAAAGAAAAAGAAAGAATGAAATAAAAAGAAAGAAAGAAATAATGTAAATAGGTTTATACGTCAGTTAATTGTATAAACTAAAATTACTATAAAAATAGTTAACATAATAATATTATTAAATAATTTCTTGGAAACTAAACGACAAGTAGATTCTCTGATACCCCGATATATTATGAATTTCTGTCATCTCTTTGACGTGGGAATGTATACTATAATAAAATACTTATCCTCACTATAGTAAAATCCTTATTAATAACACTTAAAAATTAACACTTTCTTATTATGTGACCTGTGTGATCTGCTGCTTGTGTCTCAACAATCCCAAACACCATCACATGTAAACGGTATTCTACTGGTGGGGGCTAATGTAAGACTAGTCACTACGCGAGACAAATTATTACTAGATCTATTATTACTGCTATAATACCAAAGAAATTTCCATATAATCCATTTTTCAATTTCAATTTAGTAAAAAGACGTAGTGGGAGAAATTAATATACTTTACATTACTTTTAAACTCTACTTTTTTCCAACTAAACAACACCGAGTGAAATAACTAATTTGATATTTATTATTCTCCTTTTCTCTCGCCACTCAATACATCTTGATTTTTTAACATGCTTTCTTCTTTTTTAACATATCCCTGCTCTATCCTTTTATATTATCTTCTGTAAAACCATAAATATATGCGTTGTTTTCACGAGTTATTTTCTGCATTCTACCTCTTCGTCTGTTATTTCTACGTTCTATAAGTCGTTCTCGCCTTTTATCAACTATGCCGCTTGGGTTTTAGAGTTATTAGCAAAACAAAATTCTTATCAACCTTCAACTTATCCATTAGTTTTCAGTGAACAATAAATGCAATCCTTTGCCTCCTCCTTGTGTCAACTATACTTTCATTTTTTGAGGTACTTCCTTATTAATAATACTTTAATTAAATTTATTTAATTGAAAAATACGCTTTTATTGTATGTTTGCCCTCAGTTTTTCAGATTCTTCCTGATGAACACGTAATACTAAGGTTATACGACGACAATGTTTGAATTATTTGAAAAGCGTGTAACTAACTCGGCCTGAGAGCTGAATGGAGTGGAGGGCGCGTGGGCGATCGCCCGTGGGGGAGGGGCGAATGCAGGTGGGCGTGGGCGGCGTGGGCTGCCAGCGGCAGCGGTCGCACCGGAAGTGGAGGGGGCCTTGGCGCGACCGCACACACACACAGTGCACCGTAGCGCCCGCTTCGGCCGGAAGGAATGCGAGTCTACTGCTACACAGCCCAAAATTCCACCAAGCGCTTGGGTTGAGGAAAACGATGTTGGCATAAAATTAACATTACAAGATAGGTGATACAACAATTCGAGATTATAGAAGACATGCGGTCATGGCGGTGACGATGAGGAAAACATCGATGCTACTGTAGTAACCGTGATTGAGATTCGATACCACTAGGAATTCCAGCTGAGATAGCTCAAAGCAACCACTGTTACCACTCTTGGGATCTGACCGGGAGGTACTAGGTTTAGAGTCCAGACGGTAGCAGAATTTTCGACACTAGCTTCATACCTAGGTCGAATACCTCTCTAGAGGAGAATTGTAGCGGCCGGCTGCTCTGATCGGTAGTTTTCCGCGGTTTCTCCTTTCAACACCAGGCGAATACCCGAGCAGTACCTTGACAAACGGGTCACAGACCGCGCGCGATCTTCCCTTCTTCTTTCTTGTCATATCCTCGCCCCTTACACACACACTTACACTAACATGCAGTACACTACCATACGTGTCGAGAGACTTGTTGGGAGCTTAGAGCTAGTCTCGGGTGTCCCACTGCGGGAGATACTTGGGGAGAGAGGGAAATACATATGTAACTTTGTTATAAAAACCATATGTTTAGTGGCATATGTTTAGTAATCGTCTTCTAACCCTTTTACATGGCCTAACAATTTTTTAACAATTATTCTGAGTCACTTCGTAGTGTGAACAATGAGTGAAATTTGTACGTACAACAATTTCTTAATATTTTATATAATGCATGCGTTTCCAATCCTATGTGAGTCATGAATCTATATTATCGATGAGTTGCATCTTTTGAAGATTTGAAAGTGTGGATGCAAATATCTTCATTAACAGTCAAATAGATGTTAGTCATCGAAAAAAAATGAAGAAGGGGATATTTTATGCAAATTTGTTAAGTAAAATGATGTTCAATATTTGAAATCGAAAATACATAGTTGACATTTTAAAATATCTGGGTTGTCGACTAATAAATCTTTTTTAAATCTGTATTTCAATTTATATGGATGCAAAAACTTTTTACCAAACCACTTCTACGACAACGTGTGCATTCATTGGTTCTTCGGTAGCTGTAATCAATTTCTACATTATATTTTCCTACATTTAATACACAGGTGACATACTTTGGAACTTAGCCAAATATTTAAAACTTCTCACAGATCACAGGAAGTGATGCTGTACACATCACATCCTTATAGCGCTGAGGTAGGATGTGCAGTCTTTCATTCACAAAGCCAAGCGGGTAGTCTGACAGATGTTTACGACAGACACATTATATTGTCATATATATTAGTTTTAGCTTAACTTTAATGCCTGATAATGGCACCATGAAATTTGTTACCAGCTTCCTTCTACCTTAATAGTTCTATTTCAGTGTGAACGCTTACTAAATGGTTCACACACAACGTCTCAAGTGGTTGGTCTCAAGTGCATCATCTGTTACCTTTCGCAGGATTAATACTCAAATTTAAAGAACAATTATAGTACATTGAAGTGTTTGAAAGTGGATAAAAGATTGTACAATATTTGTATCGCGTAACATTTTGTCAAAATAATCAATTGCTTATCAAAATTTATTTAACGCTCTTTGCCTAACTTTATACCTTCCTCCGTACGTCACATAGATTTTTACTGATTTGTGACGAAATAATTCAAATCAATAATTCTTTTTGGTAATTTTCTCATCTCATATTGTTATAGGACGTCTTACAATAATTTTTGGTAAATTTCTATTCATTATTTTTACTCACAGAATTGCTGAACTAAAACAACTTGTTTCCTAATGATTGATTGGTTGATTAGTGGTTCTGAACGCTTTAAATTCTTTGTGCCGTAAGTGTAGTGCACATTTTTATCGCGGGAGGTGGCGGTGTTCTTCCCCCACTGGATAGCAATATCTGATGCCTTCCTACACGTCAGTATGCGAGGTTTTCTCAACCAGGTATCTCCCACCAGCGCGCTGCCGCCCAACCTGGGACAAGCTCAAAGCTCCCACCGGTCTCCTGGCATGTGGGACTGTTAGTGTATGTTAGTAAGTTTGTGTAAGTAAGGGGTGAGGTTGAAACAAAGGTAAAGGAAAGAAAGATCGCGCGCGGTCCGTGGCCCGTTTGTTAGGGTACTGCTCCGGCATTCGCCTGGTGTTGATCGGAAGAACCACGGAAAATTACCGAACAGACCAGCCGGCCGTTAGAATTCTCCTCCAGACAGCTGCCGAATTCGACCCAGCAGTCTAGCTGATGTCGAAAATCCTACCGCCGCCGGGTCTCGTACCCCAGATGCACTGCAGTGACATCAATTATTATCCTGAACACCCTACGCTAGTCGACATGTTTCTGATGATTTTAACAGTTCGCAGTAGAATCTTGAAGCTGTCCAGTGTGTTCCATTCCCGGAATGGCCCCTGTGGGTTGTCAAGGCTCAGTTGTTTCGCCCGAAATGCCGTGGAGCGGGCCCATTAGCCCCGCCTGCGATGGGCGGGTGGGGGGCGGGGGGTGGGGGCGATGACGCGGGGCGATGGGCGGCGCGCGACCCAAATAGCGGAGGTGATGTCACCCGGGGCGTCATCGCCCGCGCGCCATGGATCACCTCGATCGCCCGCGAGGGCTCATGGGCGAACAAAGAGCTCAAGCAAATGAAGAAATGGAACACGTGTGAAATGCGCAGCACACAATAAGGTGTACGTCACTGCAAATGAGTACAAAGCGGTGGCAGCGGTTCTAAATATAAATTAAGAATACGAATATCAAATTCTTTATTGTAATGATAATAATAATAATAACAATAATAATAATAATAATAATTATTATAACAATAATAATAATTTGGAAAAATTAAGTTTTCATCACAAAATGATCCCAAAAACTAAAAAAGCAGTCAGTCTCGAAATCTGCCAGATTGTTCGCAGAATCTAAATATGTAAAACTAGGAATGTGGTATGCATTAAGGCCCTTCAAACCTGGTGAGAAATCTTGGAAAAAATGAAATAATAATAATAATAATAATAATAATAATAATAATAATAATAATAATAACAAAAACTTAATGTAACCCAGAAATCACAACACAACAAGACGATAAAAATCAGTGCTCTCAAACCACTCCTCTTTCAACTTAGATAAGGTTTTCAAGTAGTTTTTCACGTGTGCAAATTATTCTAGGAATACAAGAACCCTAAAAAACAATTTGTCATCATTATGAACACCAGATTTATTGCTGGAGTGAGAGTTTGTCTTTGTCTGGATGAAAATACTAAAGAGAGGCTGCTTTCAACGGTTGTACACGTGCTGTCCTTCGATAAATTTCTATTTTCATGGTATTTCTTTGCATTTTCTAATACTTTATTATGCTGCCATAATTATCTGCAAAGACATTAATTGTTTTGAATCTTATACTTATTCGTACATTATATAAAATGTAGCTATTAACATTCTTATATTTGTGCGAGACTACTTGTTAATTTGTTTTCTCGTCACCATCCCTTAATACAAACACTGTAACTATGAGAGTGTTAATTTGACAGTACACTAAGTATTTTTTTCAATGCATTCAATACATATAATTGTTTGTTGAGATATTTACATAAGCTTTTAATGTTTACTAAAATCCTCACACAGTAGTAGAACATGTTTCAGATAGCTATTTTCGGAGAAGTAAGCCATTCATTAAGTGAGTATATCTTTCTGGTCGTGTATCCTTCCAAAACCAGTCCAATACATTCCCCTGGATTATTCCGACTGGCAGAGAGAAATACTTTGTTTTCAGTTCCACAAGAAAACAACCTCTCGAGCTGATTTTGGCACACAGTTCTCTTATAGACTACTCTGCCCCTGACATCTAAGCAATCCGTGTAAAGTTACCATGTCTACGAATACATTCCACGCTTCCTTTTGTGCAAAAGGCCCACGTATGTGATAATTCTTTGCTAGTGTTGCAAGTATGACCCCGATAGAATAAAATATTTATTTCAGGCAAAGTATAAAAGTGTATGCTATTATGGACCACTTAACTTGTCATAAAATATTGTGGAACACAGATCTCTGTATTTAGTTATTAGAAACAAGATAAATCGGTAATTTTTTTATAATAATTGGTCTTTTAAAATAATTTAATATTGTTTTGGACACTTCCGGGAAAAGCTGGTAGCATAATCGCCCGCAACCTGAAGTTTTTCATTGCCCACTTGGGGGATCCCAAGCTCGGGTGCGAGGACGCGACACACACAAAACCTTTACGTGAGCAACGAGTATAATACCCCATATTGTCTATTTACGCATGTAAAAGCTCCTCAAGCCTAAAAGAAGCCTCCGAGCTAAATTGAAATCGCCTGTTTCGTCGCCCGAGTAATACCTTCTTTTTCCGCTAGATGGTGAAAGGAGCGATGCGGAATTTGCAGTTTGCGGAATGGTCAGCCGGAAGAGCAAGACGGAAGAACAGTTCTGGTCTGAAACTTGCCACGTACAATAAGGTATCACTGAATTGAATTGAATTAAATTAGAATGATTACTCTCGCAAACTGTGTTGATATCGAGTTATCCGCTACAGCTCTACCGTTGTAACGTCGCAGACAATAGCTCTCTTATCTTTTCAATGAGAAGCGGTCTCGGCCGACAACTGGAACTCGACCAGTATGGGGCTATGCATACTAAAAGCATTTGCAAGACGTGTTAGCGACGTTGCATGGGAATGGTCCCTTTTACAGACAAAGCCAACCTTTTGACTTGCTCTGGAGGTCTCGGAAGAGCAGTCTTTTCTTTCCTTGCCCCTCCCTCCCTCCCTCAGCGGGTGGATTATGGTGACATCAGATGGTGACCTCCCGTGACAGGCCACAAGGACATCTGAGGGCTAGGACGAGTACATCTTTAAGAGATTCTCGAAATGAAGGTAAAAGACGGCGGCTGCTGACAAGCGGAGATGTCCCGTGTCCTTGCGGCAACACCTGGTACATTCGCACCAGGCGAAGAAAACTCTATCAATACTCTGTATTTCTAATTGTGCTATCTTGTACATAATGTATTGTTAAATAAAGTATAGTTAAATAAGTATAAACGTAGATGTGTTATGAGATTCTGTCGTACTGTGAGAGGTGGCTCGTACTGATGACACTGCAGTGCCTCTGATCAGGAGGTCCTAGTATCGAGTCCCGATGGTGGCAGGTTGTTTGACCCTGACTCGATAGTTAGGTCGAATTCAGCCGCTGTCTGGAGGAGAATTGCAGCGGCCGGCTGCTCTGATCGGTAGTTTTCCGTGCTTACTTCGAACAACACCAGGCGAATGCCGGAGCAGGACCCTAACAAACGGAGCACGGACCGCGCGCGATCTTTTCTTCCTCTTCCTTGTCCTATCCTCTCCCCTTACACACACACTTACACGAACATGCACCACACTACCACACATGTCGGGAAAGGAGTCAGGAGCTTCAAGCTTGTCACAGCTGAGTCGGTGCCCCACTGCTGGGAGACACTTGGTTCGCGAAAACCCGAGAAGCCAACGGTAGGTCGGCGTCGGATTTCACCATTCAGCGGGAGAAGATCACAACCACCTTACGAGACAAACATGCACTACACTTACGAGGCTAATGAGCTTATCAGATGACGCGCTCTGAATCACTAATTAACCAATAAATAAAACAGAGATCCTGGTCGCCTTATTTCATCAGGATGAAAACATAACGCTGGAGATCTTGGGCATGTGCAGAAGAGTTCAAAAGTGGGTCCATGCCGCATACGCTATGGTGCTTCACGCTGAGAAAAAAGAAAAAAGAAAAAAGAAAAAGGAAAGAAAAGAAAAAAAGAAAGAAAAAAAGAAAAAAAAGAACAAAGAAAAAGAAAGAAGAAAAGAAGAAAAAAAGAAGAAAAAAAGAAAAAAAAGAAAAAAACCTCTGCATTGTGGCCGCCTTGAAAGTAGGCGATCTGCTTGGCGCATTTCCCAGCGACGGCCCAACCCCCGCGGGGGAGTAACAGCACCCCACGCATGGAGCCTGGCCCAGAATGACGCTCTCGACACGGCCGCCCTGTTCGCGCGCGGCTTCAAAACAAATCGACGCCAGCCGCCATATAAACTCTTAGGAAACCTTTGCGGTTGCAGCTCTCCGCAGCAACTGGACGGCTGGTTGTTGGTTTAGGCGCGGGAACTCTATCTGAAATGTCTTTTCGAGAGTGAAAGGTCTCCGCACATTTTCGACAAATGTTATGGCACGATTATCACTCATTTATTAAACAAAACATCCCACCGTTTTAAAACAGTTTACAGGGTGTCGGATAAAGTTTGATACGCTTTTTAACACGGGACTTGGTAACATTTGATTAGTATTATTGTATGATGCCTGATAAATTAAGATTATACATTTTTTCTTATATCAAAGAGAAGAAAAGTATTACAGCTTCTTTACTCGTTAGTGTTAAATATGTTAATCTTAGCAACAATATGTCGGCTCTATCACTCTCGTGCAGAAAATGAATGGTGGTGCCACGTCATCTGATTTTGTTCATGGTTAAAACATTATGAGGCAGGAAGGGATCTTTGAAGGCCCTCCTTCCGTTAATCAGTCGTAAATAAATAACGTGTAATTTGTCTTAAGTGTGTCTTTTAACATGTTTAACCTGTACCTGGAGTTCTTAGTTTAAATAGTTTAGAATCCAGTCTCGATTATTCAGTGAACATTGTTCATTGATGTAAGACAAATTCTGTTCAAATAAAACCTTCACATTAAACTTTGTCGTTTCCATAAGCAACATTTTTATAATTAAGATATGTTTTTTCATGAATTTCTTGATTCACCTTTCCTATAATAAATATGTCAATGTAGTAATTTGGCTTAATATTCTTCTTGAAATGCCTTTTTTGCACTTTCAAGGCATTTCTATATTCCTGATCAAGATCAGACAATTCACTGACCAGACAATTCTCAACTTATAGAATCTAAATTGTTTTTTAGAAGGCGCATTCACAAAGTAAATTTACCTATGTTGTCTACAAAAAGTAATGACCATTTTGACAGAAAAATGTATTGCGTCATATTCAGCAGTTGTTGCACACTTTTTTCCCACATAATCACTAACAAAATTGAAACATTTACCGAACCCCGTGGAATCAACAGTTCAGCCGCCCCTGGGTCGTAGAAGTCTGCCTCCTCAAGTAGGTTTCCTTGTTTCACGGCCACCTACAACTCAGGGTCACTGTCATACACGTAATTGTGACCGGACAGAAATTTCTCGAGTTGTAAGAAAAGAAGGAAATCGCCGTGGGCAAGATCCAGACTTTAGGAAGAATTATCAAAGATTTCCCTGTAGAACTGTTGCAGAAGGTTCGTTGTGAGTTGAGCCAGTTGTAGAACGTCTGTATGATCACGGTATGTCTAATACCTCAATTATGGTGTGGATTATCTGAGAAAATAGTACATGTGCTGTATCTACAATAATATTTTCCATGAAATTGTGCTTTATTTTTGTTGACGACCTAAGGAAATTGTTTTCTACACGCGCCTTATACTTAGTTGGTTTAATGTGTAAATTTCATAACTGTTCCCTTCGAGCCAGAAACAAATTACATTGTGATTGAAAATTTTCAAATGTTTTCAATGTATTCGAAATGATGGGAATCTTCGTAGCCGTAAAGAAGATACAAAATATCACCTACCAAATGTATTCCAATTCTGCTATTCGATCAGGACACTCACCTGCAACATAAGAAAAATATTTTATTTTCTAACATATTATATAATGCGTTAATATTTTAATATTAAGCAATTAATAAATAGAATGCACAATAATTCTTGTTTTGCACTTGTTCATGCGCAGTGTAATCGAATTGAAGTTAAACTACATACCTGTAGATGTTGCAAATTAATTAATTTTTGGTGGTTAAATATAGTTAACTATAAGTGGAGATAAAGTTCGACTTTTACTTTTACGACTTCATATAAACGCTAATATTTAATCATTTTTTGAATATTTGAAAAATAATTCTTATGAGAATGTTTTTTTATTATATAATTACCAGCACTATTCTATAAATTGTTGGTGATCAGGTAATTAATGTGGTGTAAAGAACATTGTGAAAGGTAGAAGTTGCGTTCTGTACGTTGTTGAAGTAAAGAGTTCAAAGGTAAATTTTTAATGTTTTATGGACATGCTAAATTTAGAAAACCTCAGCGAATAGCTATAACTAAATGTAGTGACGCAGTATAATAATACTACAGAGAAATACATCTAGTTAGAATCCCATTTTTTCACCAACAGATTAGCCAATTTCAAAAGATCAACTTTGGTAGTTGTGTTATCTGTAAAAAAGGGCTTGTATCCAATCATACTGCGAAGAATTTTTTAACAGCTTTGTGATTTTATATTTTTATCGTTTTATCGTGAATGATACTTTTCTCCAAGAGTAAACATTTAATTTTCTGACATTTGAGTAATTAATTTTGATTGCTTTCGCGAGCAACCGTCATTACCCGTCATTGCATAAGGTACAAATGGCCCTGAACATTATCAAGGGGTGACTGCAGATTCCCCGCAAAAAATTGATTTTATTAATATGTTCAATGATTTTGATAAATTAATTATTTGTTTTAACTAATAACATTCATGTGCATTCGCTTTAAGAAACAAATGCTCACTAAGAAAACTACTTTCTCGCATCAATATTTGTATTCAATGACAAAACCTGTTACATATTTATGTCAAATAAATGCGGATTTATCTTAATAACTAAATAATGTATTAAACTATATTGTATTGAGACATAAAATACTATAAATATTTCTAATATATTCTTCACATTTAGTTTTCAAATGAATAATCCCAAGATGTTTTTTACTCATAGTCAAATACGTAAAAACGCAAATGAAAACAAAATCACTTGCGATAAATTTAATCAAAGTTGGTACCAAAAGCACCTCATAACAATCATCAAATATTAATTATTTTCAGCTTCCTAAAAAATGTTCCCTGCTAAAAACGGAAAAAATCGATGGGCCACTGAGCCTTGGTAACCCAGCCCCAAGGGCAAATCAGCAGATATGCAGTTTTATGCAACTCTGAATGATACAATATCAGCCAATATAGAATAACTTCCGACAGTAGTGCTTTTCGTTGTTTCTTTCTATGCAGCTCTGTTCATAGTAATGCACTGAGGGATCAAATAGAAAATGCGACGCCAATGCTAACATTAAAACTGCTGCTTCTGGTTTTGTGTATGACTTATACGCATTACGAATAACTGTAAGAGGCCATCTTTATTGCGTCGGCAACGAAGACCTCAGTCGCCTAAATTCGTCAAAGGCGAGTTTGTTCCTTTGCTTCGAACCGTAGTCTTCAAGACGGTCCTTGTGTCTCACAGCGAGCTATTGTTCGCCATAATTCTTCTCTCCTGGTGGAAAACATCCAATGAAAGCTCATTTCATTTGTTTGTCCGCGGGCTTATCGTTTATCTCGTGCTTCAAAAGTGAAAACGGCAAATTAATTATTTTCTCTCTTATGTAATTAGAGCAAACAGTGTAAACAAGACGACTTTCCGGATTTAATTTGAGAAGAAATGTAATTTAGGCGCTTTCCTTTGCGTTTGAAGGCTTCGTGCAGCTATAGCCTACGAGCAGTTACCGAAGAGATCCAAACAATGAGAATCAAATTTCCCTCTCTGGCAAATCCCTTCTAAATTTCAAATAGAGAAGCATTCACTTACATTATCTGAGTGGGATATCATACTACTTAGACATTACATTTTATTTTTGATGCCTATTATTAAAAAAATGTACATACAACTTAGAAATAAAATAGAAACGCTGGCGTTTACCTAATTTGATTAAATTCTTCATATTTGATGCATATATTTTGCGTAGAACATGAATAACACTTAACATGACACTTTAAGTTTTTTAAAATTTATTTTATTGAAAGTCGTATCAACGACAAGGTTATTAGCGACTGCAAAATTACATGTTATGCTATAATTAAAACAGGAAAGAAATGACATTGTGGAAATACAGTTTAAACAAGAATGAAACATATTTTACAATTGACAGACAGATATAAATCGTTATATACTTTTAATAATTTACATAATGTCAATATTTTATCCTGAAAGTCACTGGAGTATAAAATATTTTCAAGATTATCAGTCTGTAGCTGTTGTACTTTATGCTATTCCTTCCATGAATATTGCACTACACTAAATCGTGTGATGTCTTATTGTTGTTTCATGTCTTCGATGAGATAATGAAGTGATATAGTAATGTCACACTGTGGTGCAAACGTAAATTGTCAGGGCCTCGTACCACATTTTCTTTGATGTTCTTGTCGATCACCTTTTTATTTCTCAAGCGAAGCGAAATTGAAGCAAGAGTGTGATGGCACAGCTTACAGTGGCACAGCCGAAGGGAGATTCAAAGCCATTGACTTCTAGGGAAAGAGAGTCTTTGTGTATTTTCAGATCAGGAGCGTATAGACATCTTCAAATTTATGTCTTCTGTGGAATAAGACCATTGCAATCGGTTCGTGAACTCCGTTCGAAACATCTCCTCAGCTCCACCAACCAGAGGCGTATCTACGTATTCAGTAGCCCATGGGAAGCATGGAATTTGCGGTCCTGCCCGGATACTTCAGAAAAATGATTCAAATTATTTGTTTTAGCCGGTACAGTCTGAATCGCGCCCATTGTGAATAGCACCCGTGGCACGTGCCTTGTATGCCATATTCTAGATACGCCTCTTCCTCCATCTCCACCACTTCATTGATTGATTAATTCTTTCGTGTTTCCTGGCACGTGTCCTGGCACGTTCCTGCTTTGGTCATTAGTCCCGTAAGTGTAGTGCATGCTTTTTCTCAGGAGATGGCGGTGATCTTTCCCCGATGGATGGCGAGATCCGGCACTGATCTACCGTCGGCTAGTGGGGGTTCCCCCTAACCAGGACTCTCCCACCTGCGGGGCACCACCTCAGCCTGGACAAGCTCTAAGCTCCCGACCGGTCTTCCGGAATATGTGATAGTGTAGTGCGTGTTAATGTAAGCGTGTGTGTAACGGGAGAGGATAGGACAAGGAAGAGGAAGGAAAGATTGCGCGCGGTCCGTGGCCCGTTTTTTAGGGTACTGCTCCGGTATTCACCTGGTGTTGATCGGATAAACCACGGAAAACTACCGATCAGAGCAGTCGGCTACTAGAATTCTCCTCCAGACAGCGACTGAATTTCACCTACCTGAAAAGCTAGTGTGGAACATCCCACCGCCGTCAGGACTCGAACCTAGGGCTTCCCGGTCAGAGGCGCTGCAGTGACATCAGTTGGTGCACTGGGATACTGCTCCCGGTCCCACCACTTCATCAGAACGTACTTTCTACGTAGTATAAAGCGCAGTAGACGTAATTTAATTTAATTAAATTTTAATATCGCGTATGACCTCATTACAGAGGCCCGTGTCCAGCGTCTTTTTCCATGTCCATGTGATGGCGTCGGGGACCCCGACTTGGCCGCCAAACACGTGGTGAGCCCGCGGACGTCCCCCCTCCATCCATCCCCTCTTTCCCTCCTCCGCCCGCGCTGAGACGCGGCGCGCGCCGTGTTTATTGCCCTTGGGCGACGGGGGCGGGGGCGGGTGGCGGGGGCGTGACGGATATAGCTCTCCCGAAATACGGCGCGCGCCTCGCGGCGACTGCGGGCGCTGCCCTGACCCCAGGTACTCCAGCCCACACCACGTGTCACTCAGCGGCGCCGGCACACACACACACACACACACACACACACACACACACACACACACACATACACTCACACACACATAGTCACACACACACACTCACTCACTCACACATACACACTCACACACACGCGCACAAACACATACACTCACTCACACATACACTCACACACACACATATACACTCACACACACATACACACACATACACTCACACACACACACACTGTCAGACACTAATAGAGTGATTGATTCATTGACTGATTAGTGGTTTTGGGGCACGTCAACTGCTAAGGTCATTAGTCGCGTTAATGTAGTGCCTGCTTTTCATCGGGAGGAGGCGGTGATTCTCCGCTTCATGGCGAGATCCGGCGCCAGGTTTGTGTGTAAGGTGTGAGGATAGGACAAGAAGGAGAAGGAAAGATCGCGCGCGGTCGGTGGCCAGTTTGTTACGGTACTGCTCCGGCATTCATCTGGTGTTGATCGGAGAAACCACGGAAAACTACCGATAGAGTTCTAGCCGGCCACTAGAATTGTCCTCCAAACAGAGACTGAATTCTACCAAACTCAAACGCTAGTGTCTAAAATTCTGCCGCCATCGGGACTCCAAGGACCATCCGGTCGGAGGCACTGCAGTGACATCAGTTGATGCACTGAACCCCCTTTCCCTGTCACACACATACACACACGCACACACACACACCGTCAGACCCTAAAAGCTGGATTGCGTCCGAGCACGTCGACCGTTATGGTCATTAGTCCCGTTAGGTGAATGAATGGTATTATTCGAGAGGAGACGGTGATTGACCGATTGATTATTAGTGATCCCGGGTGCGTCAGCTGCTTTGGTCATTAGTCCCATAAGTGAAGTGCATGTTTTTTTCTCGGAAGATGGCGGTGATCTTTCCCCTCTAGGTTGTGTGATGCGGAGCCGACCTACGGTCTGCTAACGTGGTTTCCCTCAACCAGGTATCTCCCACCAGGGAGCACCGTCCCAGCCACAACACGCTTTACGCTCCAGACCGATCCTACGGCATGTGTGTTAGTTTAAACAAGTGTGAGAGTGTGTAATATCGCGGGCGGTACGTTGCCCGATTGTTAGGGTACAGCATTCGCCTGGTATTGATCGGAGAAACCACGGAAAACTAGCACTAGAGTATCGTATGTCGATTCTCTGAGACACCTCTCTAGTTAAATCCTAACATCATATGTATCTAAGAGAATGTTCAGAACAAAGCAAGAAGATGCTAACTCTGGTCTGAAGGATATCCAAGCAGGTGTGCCACAGGGTAGTGTTCTTCGGCCTGTATTGTACTTATTACACACCAGTGATATACCAATCCCAGAACAAAGAAAATTAGCTGTTTTTGTTGACGACACAATCTTGATAACAACAGCACGAGGCGAGAATATCTCTACCCGACGACAAGAAGTTAGTGACGGTGTTTATAACTGGACCAAAAATGGAAAATAAAAATAAATGAAGAAAAATCAGTTCACGTCAAATTTGCCAATAGAAAATCAAACAATCCACTACCACTAACTATAAACGAAAAGATATTTCCTCATGAAAATAAAGCTCAATACTTGGGTATGACATTGGACACTAAACTGAAATGGAAAGAACATGTCACGTAAAAACAGGAAGAACTCAATATATAATTTTTTCAATATAAATGGCTAATAGGAAGATATTCTAGCTTATCGTTACATAATAAAACGCTAATAAATACACACATACTGAAACCCGTATGGCTATATGGAATTCAGCTATGGGGACGTGCGACAGATAGTAATATCAAAATAATACAAACTTACCAAAACAAAGTTCTGCGAAAATGGTGAATGCACCATGGTATATAAGAAATGCTGATATCTACAGGAATCTTGGAATACCAAAAAAAAAATTAAAGAAGAAATTGAAGCTACGTAAATTGAATACTAAATTAATCAAGTATATTTTAAATTTTTTCTCGTGAATGATTCCACAACAAAACATTATTTTTTAATTTTAGTATGAAGGCAAGTTTCAATGTATCGGCAAAGTAATTCGAGAATATATGCGTTTTAGAACAAGCTTTTAAGTAAGTCCCAGGAAAAATCACTAAATTTTTGTAAAATATTAAGGCTTTTTTAGTGGAGGAAACTATATATTAGCAATCTCCAAAGCACGGACTAAAAGCCCTAAAAGCTGAATATTCAGGTAGAGTTTGTTTACATTACTCTAGCCCGCGAAAGATATTTTCCAGAATTAGCTAAAAGCTTAACAGAAGCTGTTGCGTAAATGGCATTCAGAAAGAAACACGATTTCCTGGGAAGCACTACATTGCTTAACTAAGTATGAATAGTTTAGCTTCGATGAGAATATGTTAGCATATTCCAGAAAAATCCTCTTACACGTGTCGTGTTTTCAATGAAATATTTCCAAGTTATCTTGTTTCAGAAGTTATCCGAGTGTTGGTGTAAAACTCTTATCCAAATTTTATTTTATTTTGTAGTCTGCAAAAATAGTATGCTTATTTATACGGGGTAAATGCGTTGTGTGACATAACTACAAACCTATTAATTTTTTATTTTATTGGAAATGGTTTAAGCAAAAGCATTAGTAATAATCTGACTACATCTAAAATAAAAGTGATCTTACAAAACTCTCAAAATATGCATTCTTACAAAACTACATTACATTTCCACATTAACAAATATTCTGTTATTAGCGGCATTGCTTGTAGCAGCTCATAAAACAAATTTTGTATTTTTATCTTTTTCGTGGCTAACCTCCTTTTCCTTTTTCTTTTCCGTGGCTAACCTTTATGACTCGAAATGTATATTTTTTGCAGTGCAACTTTACTTTCAAGGAACACACGTATATAAGATGTTACCAGAAAGCTAATTGAATTCCGAAAACGACTCTTCAATATCTTCTAGTGAAACTAGTTGAGTTCGCTCGCACACAATTCTGTAACTCAAGAACAGAAACAGCAACAACAAACACCTGTTCTCGGAAGAGACTGAATGGCTGGAAGACTCTCAAAGGCAACTTACTTTGTCACTGCTCCGAGTGCAAAACAAGTGTATCAGTATCAGATGAGTATTGTGAACTTTCGTATCATTTCTCAAAAGCCTGTAAGTTTCCCCGTTTGCTCAGTTCTTCGAAAGTTATGTTTTGCCAACACTGGAAGAGATTCGAAGTATTAAGAAAATAGAATCCTTAAATTCTCTAGCAATATATGGTTATTAAAAGCATTAAAACAGTATTAAAGTAGTAACTTACTTGATATATCCACTATTGTTATGGTGGATATGTCAAGTAAGTTACTATTGTTGCCTGCATGAACAAAAATGCTGCCGAGCAATATAATACACAATATTTTTTTTTCCAAAGTAGTACATACCCTGCTCCAATATAATGCCCTCGTACAACACATAAATTATAAATTTTATCTGAACAAATACTGCCAAAACATAGTATACAATTAGAATGTCGTACAAAAGTTTTGCTTATAAATACTATTCTGTATTTAATCCGCAAATACCAAAGACGTTTCTGCGCCATAACCCAACAAGGCGGTGCGACTCTATTTGAACACTTTCTTCCGCACGACGTCAGCAATTACGTAAGCGGATAAATGAGTACGATAATTCTATCGATACATGCAGTATCGCAATTAGCGGTATAACACAATCAAATATTAATATTTTTCTGTGAAAATTGTAACTGTTTCATTGTTCATAGATTTTTCTCACTTTCTTGGTATCTAACGAAAATATAGACAGTTTTTCACATGTCCAAACCTTGCAAGATTTTCTCTCATTTTCTCGTGCATTGAAAATCTGAAATTGGACTGTGTCGAATTATAAATAACTGCCTTTTAATAATCACAGATGCTCATTATTATTTAAAAAATCAATCCAATTGCTTTAACATTTATCGCTATTTTGTCTTTGCGTTTGTTAAGGTAATCTACATAACGGTTGAACCGATTTCGATGCGATTTTCACTGAATGGTAGAGTCTTTTGCCAAGCATTTCTTTTTTTGGTTATTTTATTTTTCACTAATTAATTCTATGATCACACAATTCTATGATTTTATTCCGATTTTAATGATATTTTGTATTCATGATTTTAAAAACAAGAGAAAGAACTCTATCTGCGTGAAATTTTGTGATTATAACCCGTATTCCCATTTCTAAACTTAAAAGAAGAATTTAAGGGTGCTCTGTTTCATTTTGGGGAATATTTAGAAAACGATGGAAAACACTAAATAAAATTCGCCCTTCCTTAGAGCCCTAAAAATCCAAAAAGGGCATTTGGATTCAATTTATTTATTAATTTCTCATTTGCCCTTTCCATCTGACTAAATGCGGAACTTCGCCAATCCGTCCTTCAGACAAACACGGTCATTTACTTAAGCACAGTAACAACTACTTTCTTCGATACTAATTTTGTCGAAAAACAACTTCGCCTAAGGAAGACTTAAATGCTGCTTTCAGGATTCCGGAAAGTTCTTGTTTGGTCACGGAAATACTATTGTTATTTTGACAACAATGACAACATATTCTAAAATAAATATTAAGTAAATAACACAAAAATAAATTAACAATATCTTCTTAATCATAAGAGATAGGTGAAATGCATTCTTTAAGAAACCATTAGAAGTGCCCTATCATTACCCCAGCGGGGTATTTTTATACTTTTTTTACTCCGGGCTTCCTTCCTATTATCTACTCGTAGAACGTGGCCTTTGAGTGTTTTCGGAAAGCAGGCAAAACCATTCACGAGAAATTTTCCTTTTGTTTCTCATCAGAAACAAGCAAGGTCGAATGAAATATCGCCACTGAAGTGGTAGAAAAAAATAGGTTACAAAAACACATCAATTTCTAAAAACCGATTCACTTAAACAAATAGATATACACATATTTTAAATTGTCTTTTTATGCCCGTTATGATACGCTAAAATTTTTCATAGCATTAAAAAAAAACAAAGGTGACCTTGTATCTGCCAAGTAAAAAGTAGTACAAACACGACGTATGCTGTACTCAAGTAGCCCTTGTTTATGCAACTGACTGTCCAAACGGCATCTTCGCATCTAGCACGGTTGAAGAGACACAAGGGTGTAATTACTTAGTCGTTTCAACCTCTATGTATAAACAAGATTTATCCACAGTTTTGTTACCAGATGCCGGCAAAGAAGTATTATTCTATGGAAAATTTGACATTTTCTGGCTCAAGGTTAGAAAACTTTCTCTTCTTACGAAGTAAGGAGAGAAAATAAAAAAACAAATATTCAAGAGAAAAGGTAGAACATTTTCTTTACACCATATGGAAATCATTACGCTCTAAACCGAACGTAATCAAGCGAGAGTCGATCTTGCGGAGCGAAACAATGGGACCGGTTATAAAACCAGAATGTTTCCCTCTCGCACAGGCAGCCTTCGGAGTAATTGGGCGCTCACCCCGACTTGGCAGGCTGCCCGCTCGCGAGCCCTGGTGGCAGATCGCGCAAACTATTCCAAGATGACGAAGTCCCATTTACAATTCCGGACAAGTCGCAGATGTCTACTTCAAACGTGGCTTTTCAACCGTTTATCCCCTCGGAGTATTTCTGTCTCGGTTGCGATGCTCATTTTCTAATCCGACACTGAGATGGCTTTTCAAAATGCTATTGGTTTCAATCAGAAATTGTTTTTTAACTAGCGAACCCGTGCGAGAACTCTCGCTTATTAAACCTCACAGTAATCCCTGTTTTACCATTTCCATATGAAGCCTGTAGAATATATTTTTATTCAGGACCCTTTTAACCTCTATCACTTGTTCTATATATCTCCTTGCAATTGATAACAATACAATACACCCTTGGCAATAAAAACTATACTTATTTAATGTTATTACCGAGCAGAGAGGTACACCCGTGTAATTCAATCGCGTAGAATATCAAGTAATTAGTTTAATTTCCCATACAGTTGCAGATTCTACAGGCTCTGGAGAGGCGGGATACAATCAAGAAGTGTCCAACCAGCAAAAATGTAATAGAATCTTTAAGAAGACATCACCCTGTAGATTATGGTGTGAGGAACGTTTCTTTAAGGCCATTGACCTCAATATGTTAGTTTTTAAGGCCCTAAAACACTTCGTTTAGGAGTTATTAAACAATATAGATTCAAAAATTCGGCAGACTGTTGTGGGTTGCATTTGACATGAATATTTACATCCTGATTTGAAAACAATTCTTCATGTTTTTAAACTCAAAGGTAAATTCGTCACGTCTCCGTGAAATGCTCTTTCTTTAGAGACCTCATTTATAAAGATCGGTTGCGTGTTAGAACCGCAAAAGATATGTATACTACTGAAATAATATGGGACACAATTAGACTGCATTTGGCAATACGGGTTGTATTAATTTGACTTATGCCAACTAGCAGTGTTCCCAGGCTTGGGCATATTATATACTCCATGGGTAAGAAAGTCATAGGGGAGCTTGACTTATTTTCATCACCGTTTCTAGTTCATTAGTCCTTCCTGAGTTATCTTGCGTCACCATATGGGAACTGAAACAACTTATATTAGAAAGCAACAGCTTCATTTTTGCCATCGAACCTGGATCCACCTCAGAGAAATCTAGAAGGCTGTCCATGAGCCAGCCACCGAAGGGTTCTTAATTAAATGATTACTTAACTAATTTGTGATTCCAGGCTCGTCAACTTAGTCCCATAAGTGTAGCGCATGTTTTATCACGAGAGGTGGCGATGATGCCCCTCTGTTGTGATTCCCGTGATACCTCTGCACGTCGGGTTAGCCATTTGACAATCTCCTTTTTGTCTTGTGCCTTGCGCTTCATCTCTCCTCGTGTAGCTCTGCTCCTTTGGCATATATCCTGTATATAGGCGTTCCATGTTCCTCTTGGCCTTCCAGGTGGTCTCTTTTCCTTTGACCTGGCTGTTTCGGCTTTCTATCCTCTGCCATTCCAGTAACATGTCCGTACCACTTCAGAGCCTTGTTTTTCATTTCTTTGAGTAGCTTGTGGAAGTATGTGTATGTGTGCGCGCGTTGAAGGGAAAAAATGGAACACGAATGAGGAAAAAAAGATAGTGTGAGGTCCGTGGCCCATGTGTTAAGGCACTTCGCCTAACTTCCCTCAAAGAAACCACGTAAAACTACTTATCACATCATCTGTTTGCTAGAATTCTCTTCCCAACCGGGGCTGAATTCGAGCTATCTATGTAGCTACAAACGAAATTGGGACCCGTAAAGTAGGTTTCCCTGTCATAACACAAGCACAAAAGAAATTTAAGATCGCAGAGAACGGATGTCGGGGAATTTCTTTTCACAAATCAAACGATAACGGAATGGAATACATTGCCTGTAATAACCTTTGAACCCTTTCCTCAAAGTGTTCAACAGTTAAGGAAATTAATTTAGGGTATTCCTAAGTAAATGAGGGACTTCGTTGAGAATAGTAGGATGGATATATAGGTATGCAAAAGTGTTATATTGTGAAATGAAGTGAAGTGAGGTGTCATGCAGTGTAGAGCAGAGAAATAAAGAAGAAAGTGATTTAAGGACAATAATAAGTGAAGTACAGTGTAGTACCAGTGCAGTGTGGTTGTAATTGTGAAATTATTCAGTGCGGAGTTTATTTACAGAAGTTTCTTTTTCTTAATGTAACTTAGTGTTTTATGAATCAGTATGTTTTGATATTATTGTTATTGTTATTATTATATAACATGTATATTAGTTATTACATAAATAAGGTAATAACCTTATTTATGTAATTAGCTGTCACCGGGTTAAAACCAAATGGAGCTTAAATAAATTCATCTTACCTTATAAACCCTACAATGGCAACACTTATAAATTAGACTTTTAATTAATCGTGTTGTTAGGGTATCTAAGAGTTCAATTTCATACAACTTTATATGCTTAATCTACACGCTTCTGCCACTTGGATATTACGACTTCCTGTCACTGTAGTGCCTCTTACCGAGAGGGTTTGAGTACGGACCTTGGGAGGATTTTTGACTGCAGCTAGGTCGAATTCAGGCGCTGTGTCGACGAGAATTTTAGCGGATCTCGTCATCCAGCGACAGAACATCCCCGCCACTTCCAGAAATAAATAAAATGCACTACACTTACGGGACTAACGACTTTAGCAGTTGTCGCGCCTGGAAACACGAATCAACTAACACATTCCACCCTTCAACTAGTTAAAATTTATCATTTCTAATAATTTCATTTACTTTATCAAAACATTAATTTTAACTCTATACTCCTGCCTCTCTAAAACGACCAGGAATTTATTTAATGACTAACCAGTTTGTCATTTGCGGAGAATGAGCCATGCGGTTGGTAGCCCTGACCACTTCCCGCGTCGACTTCGCCGCCTACACACCTTTCGCATCACAACACACATGTAAGACAAATGGTCAAGAGCAGAATGAGCCTAGAGCTATCAAAGCCTAGAGAAGAATTTGAACTTCTCTCCCTTGAGACGATATGGCCCAACTGATGTATTTGGTGTGCTGGCGCACACACCAGCCTCACTAGTTATATTTTAACACTTCTAATAATTATAATAATATTTACTACAATCTTATTTTAATTTTAAGTACACGCTGCAACCAGTTGGATAATTTCTAAAAAACTTTCCAATTCTTCAAATGTGGATTTCCTAGCGCGGCCTGAGTCACGCGGTTGGCAGCCCTGAGCACTCCCAGCCGACCTCGTGCAAAGCCTCCTTTAGACCTCTCACGGCCCCCTCTTGGGGCGAAAGCTTTTTCGCAGAGGCTAGACAAGTGATATTTATTTTGTCTGCATCCTTTGCGAATAATGTACTCCAAAGCAAACGTTATTTCTGCTGCTGACAGCCTTGGATGCGATGAGTAACCGTACCGAATCAGACGGACGCACTGCCCTGCGGTTGTAAACTTCGCGTCAAACTCGTGCGACGAGCCGTTTGGTGGTTTCTCAGAGATTTGAATCTACATAAGTTGCCCATGCACAGGAAAGATGCACTTCAAAATATCCAAACACATTGTTTTTGCGGTTAGGTTCACAGGAGAAAAGTCTATCTTGCTAAAGCAACAGCAAATTGTCTTTCTTTTAATTCCTTCTTGCTCCGCCAATATTATTCAAGCATGTTAATAATATTCCTAGTAAAGCTTAGATGGATTGTCCGGATTTAAAAGTCTGTTAAATGTTATTAATACATTTGAATTTGTTTAATCGTTTATTAATTAAATTTAGAGATAAATTTTGAAATTTAAATTGGATGCATGTGATATGAACGGGAAATAACATTCGCTTTATCGTGGTCTTTTGTTTTCTAGGAATTTTTACTTTCTCGCATTCCACTTTCATAGTACAGAGAAATAATTGTAGACCGCGGCAAAAAAAGTTATTTTTATTTTCGTATGTCCGGGATTTTATTAACGCTCAGCTGGAAACAAGAAATCGTTGTTAAGGTTATTAAAGCATTTAAAGTAGGATTTAAATGCAATTAAAAGTTAGCAGCCTTCTGTATCAACTCGGAAATAAAAACATTCGAAAAAATGTGTATAACTTCAGAATATTAAACAAGATAGAAATGTCCATTATGAGTATAGCCAAGGTTGTCAGCACCTCGTAAATAGAAGGGAAGAGGTTCCTGGTACGACACTCACAGCAACGTAGAAACTGCGAAGAACTAATGCTAGACAGACTAAGTACGAGCTTGTAGCACTTACTGGAGAGGGAAACCTCATTTTTTAATAAACTTTTATATTTTATTAATATGTAAGAATATTAAATATTAAAATTTGTAAGTTGCAACGTTTATAATTTTTTTTCATATTCATTTTAATAACAGATGGCCAATATTCGAATATCATTAGAGGGTCTCGTAGATGGGACAAGCGCACCATTATCGACAGATTGGAAAAAGATCCTACACAGGCAAGCAGATGTTGCAGAGAAGTCGGAGCAGGCCAGCTGACCTGAACTGGGATAGGAAGAAAAAAAGAAATCGGAGAATTATAAACAGACGTAGAAGGCGAAGAAAACGCCGGAGGAGAAATAAAAGAAATTCAAGAAGAAATAGAGGAAATATCAGTAGAAAGACAGGAAGTCTGAAAAAAGTAGAATTGTAAGAGTAAAGGAAAACGAAGTTTTTGAAGGAAAATAAGAAATGTAGTTAGAGTAAAAATGAGAAGAAGTGAAATAAAAATAAGTGGTTGTAAAACTAAAAGAAGATGTTGAAAAGTAGAAGTGAAACAATAAGAAGAAACAGAAGATCAAGGAGAAGAAAGAGAAGTGTAAGAAGAACGAATGGAAGAAATAATAAATGTGGTAAAGGCTTTCAAGAAGTAGAAGGGGAAGAGAAGGAACAGAAGAAGAGAACAGAAGCCCTCCGCCAGCCTCCCGGAGGCCGGGACGAGCTCAACACATCACTCAGTGCCTAGCCCAGGGCCTTTCATTCCGAGCGGCAGAGGATGTCGGGCGACGCTAGCGCCCCGCGCGGCCGCAGGCGGCGGCTGCGGCGCCGCAGGAAGCGACGCCTCTCGCCGGAAGTGACGCGCCGAGAGGAGGAAGGCGGTGGCCGCAGGCACCAGGCGAGATTGGGACTTCTCTGCTGAGCGAACTGCGACGGAGGGAGGCGAGATGCGAGAGATGCTCGTGTAAATTTGCACACGCGCCGCGTCACGCCAGAAAGAAGGAGAATATTTCGCAGCTTTTGACAGTGTGTGATTTTGGGGTCTATCTTTTAAGCCTCTGATAATCAAGAGGGTGAAAACATATCCTGCTTTTAGATTTTCAAACATTAAAGCGTATTTCATTGCTTTCAATATTCTTGATACTGAAAAATTGGTTTAGTTAGTAAATGCCTTATTTTACGTGGGCCATCAGACCCGCTCTTCCGTCTAACCACGCAAATTTCGCTACGCTCCTTTCACCATCTAGCGGAGAAAGGAGGTATTATCTTGGGTGGCGAAACAGGCGGAACTCAATTTTGCTCAGAGGTTTCATTTAGGCTTGAGGATCTCTTACATGCAGCAAATCTACTACATGGGATAGTCGGCTTTACTTCCCCTCCGAAGGAAGGTGTACGAAGGATTTTTTCGCCCTTAAAAATCCACGGCTTCGATCGGGTTTGAACCCGCAAACTCGGGTACAACTGTCCGATACGCTATACCACCGAATCAGCCTGGTTTAAGTCTGTCTTATAGTTTAGTCTTTAAGTTCTGTCTATAAGTCCGTCCGTCTACCTGTCTGGTGGTCTGTTAACTACGCCAGTGACAAAGCGATAGGATTTTCACCAAAATTGATATTCCCCGATCGGTCAGGGAGATGGTGTGATCTCTTGACTTTGAAACGGATATTTTGTTGTTGTTTTTTATTTTACTTTGCATCTGAAGTATTTGAAGACTTCATACTTCAAACATAAGATACTCATAAAAATATACCACCTTAAGATGAGCAAACATATCTTATTGTTTAACAATGATACTCTTGTCATTTCACTTAAATTTAATTTTTATTTGACTTTATCTTCCCGTTGTTGAGTAATAAACTGTCAATTCACTGTTATGCAAAACCCGCGTACTTATATACGCGGGTTTGTCTGAGCGATTAGCAAAATGTAGATGAAGGAGAGTAAGCAACGTATCTCCGCCGCACGTACATCGTCACTGAAAGAAAATGAGTGGTTGGCAGATATTAATAGAGTGCGATTTCCAATTGAATACTCAAATAAGACAAAATTTTAGGGCCACGATATTTTTACATTCTATTATGAGAATAAATACGGCAGTAAGAATAATTATGAAGGACAAAATCATGTTGAAGAAATTCTGCACTAAAAACTAGTAACGAAATGCTCAAATGATAAATTTGTATGAAAGAATAAAGAACTGAAATAAACATTTTTTCGAGAAAAATATTACTTGCGAAAGAAAATTTACAATAATGATGATGACACATGATGGCACAAGTAAGAACCCTTCGGAATTAATTGTTCAAAAGGATCACAAAATATGAATAAGTTTTGTGACTATTTGATGATATCAGACATATACGAAAGGAATTTGAAAAAACTATATGATGCAGATGTCAAATTTTTGAATACATTTCAGACATTTCAAGGTACCTGGAGAAAAATATTATAGTGTTATGTAAGAAGCAAAACTATTTCAATTCAACAGTTGTATTTTACAGACACTGTTAAAAGAATCGAAGCAGAACAAGGCAAATGAAAAGGTCAGGAACGAACGGCTGTATTTTAAGAACCACGTGGCACACAGCTGTTCTCCAGGCAGTGTGTGAAATGGGAGAGGAGTTTCGAAGACCGAGAAACACATTCGGAATGACACTTGGCACGAACCCATGCGACCTTACACTCATTCGTTGCCACTGGATACTCCAAGAGGCTTTACGGAATGTGGACCGAAGGTGTGTGCATCCTATTGGGTACAACTTAGTTTTACATTTCACATTCTGTTTTACAGTATTATCAAAGAATTCAAACCTTCTGTTGTGCTACATACGGATATCTCAAAATAAATTATAGAACCTTCTAGTGCGTGGAGAGACGTCAAATATGATCACATTGAAGAAGTTAGAGATGTTTATTATTTCTGAACAATACCATTTTTATTAACTCCTTTTTTGAAGAATGTATAGCCTTGAATCAGGTTTCGCAAATTTGATTGGGTTCACGTGTTATTTGAATATTCAGGATGGATCTCGCCCGTACCTTTTAGTAATTGTAACTGTGTGGACAAGGTTAATTCCGGTTCAGTCTCTCGGTTAAACATTTGAAATGTTGAAGATATTTCGCGTTATGCAAGGAAATACAATGAATTGAATAATCTTAAATGTGCTTCTTACAAACATCTTTTCTACCATTGACAAAATTAGTGAAATATAAAACGTGAAAACTTTTCTGAACACAAAAGTACTACTTTGCAGTACTTGTATGCAAAATATGACAGTCATCCTTATCTTTATATTACAAGATCCTTCGCCTTAGAAATATATACAGATGGCTCACACAGAGCAGAGAAAACCAAGCACATTATATTATGCGTGTTCCAAACTATACTTTTGTCTTTTCACTTTTTCAAAAAACCTCGTTACAAAGATAAAGCGCCGTCACGATGTCACCGTTCGTAGCAATCACTTCACATTTTTATTCAGATGTATTGAGGAATGAAACATTCAAGAATATTTTTGCACAGCTGTCTCGCAATATATCGTGTTGATATAAGCGCAGAAGCATTGACGAAGTGACCGGTTAGGAAAAAATACGGAACAGTAAGATGTTAATCCGTTTGAAATGAAATGAACGTAAAAAGCAGTTACAAGTGTAAGATTTTCCTCTGGTTGTTAAGCAACTCGTGCACTGGTGTTTTGTATGTCACGTGCCGACGCAAAGATAGATGGTATGTCCAAACATCAATATTAATTATGTGTTCAACACATGTTTAACAATGTTTAATAATATGAAACAAGCGTTCTAACACAGTAAATTAACCTTATGAAAGCTATTGTAGACTTACTCACAATGACTACATAAGGTAAAAAATGTGTAGACTACGCAAAGATATTATTTATTGAATTGTTCGTTCTATTGATATGACCAAAGGTCTGTTCATTCATGGAGTCGGCTTCGGTGTTACTATTTCAAATGCCACCTATCGGCTGAGATGGCTCAGTGACAACGATCGATGCCGCTGCAGCGTCGCTGACCACGTGACCATAGGACTTGAGCTCCGACGATGGCAGATTTTTTTATACTAGCTATTTATGTAGGTCCAATTTGGCTGCCGCGGTCTGAAGGAGAATTTTAGCGGACGGTTGCTTTAAGGAGTGGTTTACATGGTTGCTCCGAATGTCGGAGCATCTTAAGACATGAGCCATGGACAGCTAGAGATCTTTTGCACATTTGTCCCCTCCTAACCACTTACACTCGTTTACACTTCCATGCGAGATACTTCCTATAGGCAAAGGTGGCTCAAAGCATCAGCAGATATCACCGGGAGCTCCTATGGTTCCACTCTCGACAGTGGGAGAATTCTACATACCAGCTAGACAGCTAGGTCGCGTTCAGCCGCTGTCTGGAAGGTAATTGTAGCTGCCGGCTGCTCTGATTGGTAGTTTATCGCGTTTTCTCCGATCAACACCAGGTGAATGCTAGGAAAGTACCCTAACAAACAGGCCACGGACCGTGCGCGATCTTTCCTTCCTCGTCCTTGTCCTATTCTCTCCCCTTACATATACTGACACTTACGTGAAATACAGTACCACACTTGATGGGAGGCCAGTTGAGATCTTAGAACTTGTCGCGGATGGCGCGATGCCACCTGATTAAGGAAACTTTTTGCAAGCCGAGAGGTAGGACGGCGCCGGATCTCGCCATCCAGTGGGAGAAGATCACCTCCACCTACTGCGATAAAATCACGCACTACACTTGTGGGAGTAATGACATAGGCAGTTGACGAGCCTGGAATCACTAATCAATCAAAGATACTACTTCACATGTCGGGAGACCAGTCAGGGGCTTAGACCTTGCCCCGGCTGGGGCCGTGCCCGGTTGGCGGAAATACTCGGAACGGGGAATCCCCTCAAGTACACGACGACACAATTCACTTTCCAGTGGGCGAGGAACTCCGCCACTTCCGGTACATGACAGGCCCACATTCAGGGGACTAATTGCCAAGGACTTGATGCTCTGGGAAATACGAAATAATGATACTAGGTAATGAACCCTAAAGGACAAAAAATATTTTCTACATTTAATGTCGATATCTGGAACTACATTTTTTAGGTCGCTTTTGAACATTTTGGTCATATAACTACTACTGTGATTTTTAAACTGTAGGAGATAACTGTGGGGAGAACGCGTAAGGACAACACAAACATTCATGCTCGATGCGAGATTTGAACCCACAATCCTCTGGTCTTAGACCGCTACTGCACTAACGACTTAACGACCTCTGCCATCGAAACGGCGGGAACTAAAATTTATTTTGTAAACTTTGTTTTAAAAAATTATTTTGTGTTGTTTCAACATGACATTTCCCAGTTTTGAATCAATTCGATGCGTTCACTCGTTCACGGTGTGTAGTTCCGAGTAGGTTTAACCTCCTCCCCTGCGGGCTTCACGAGCTCCATTAACCACGTGACTGACGGAGGCGGAAGTAACAGCTGAGACGCGCCGGGCGCAGAAGGGGCGGAGAGCGAGAGCGGGGAGGGAGGTTGTTTGCCCGGAATCCACGCAAGAGGGCACTGCCTCCGCAGATTTCTCCTGATTACAGCCAGCCTTCGACGCTCTCTTGGCCGCTAGGAGCGCCTCTGTGCAATTACAGCTCGCCACCAAGGGCCTTGCGAGACGGCGCTAACGGTTGCCCTTTAGACACAGCCGCCCCGTGCCTCGTGCGGGTTAGGGACTGCGCGAAGAGCCTCGGGGCCCATCAACGGCGGATGACGCTGCAATCGACCTTCAAACGCCGCGTCATTTCGGAGACTCATCTTGCTGTGGAAGAGAGTGCTGTTTGGAGTACGTCGTAATGACGTTTTACAAACATCACCCTTGTAGTGCAAGCTGTTACCAGAGCCAAGACACTACAGGTTTGGAGGAGCATACTAATGCTGTGTGATTTTTTTCCCTTTTTGTCAGCCGGAGGAAAATCAAGATTTTTGTAAATTAATAATTTACGCGTGTCTTAATTTCTGTATATATTTCTGTTTTCTTCACAATACTGTAGTTCTAAGAACACGATTAATTCGTTTCTATCATAATGTTTGCTTTTTGAAGACATTATAAGATATTTATATTCCATTTATGAAATGTGGATTAGCACTATCATCTTATGCCTTCATATTTTTGAAGAAAGAAAACATTTTTCAAATATATTTGGAATACAGTGAAACATCTCTTGATGGACAGCCATAGTGAAATAGAATATGCCCGTTGTATGTACGTGTCAGTTAACAAAAAGAAGAAAAAAAGATATTGAAAAGTCGTCTTAGAAAAATTACTATCTAATCTTAAATATATAGCTCTAGGGTTACGAGAACTCGGGGAATGAGCTTAAATGTTTGCCATGCATTAATGAGTTGTTCTAATGTAAAATGAGAGATGAGATTATTAAGATACCTTACACGGGTAAAGAGGGACACTTTCTGAAAAGCAAAATAAAAACGATCCAACAAACAGACGCCCTCCACTCACCGCTCTCATAAGAAATTGATCACGTAGCTTAACATTTTCTAAAATTAATTAGACGATTAACGGTAATACCTCACCGAAATTCAGAAAATTGAGATAGTAATCACGCTACTTCCAGGAGAAGTTCGTCGAAAATGAGTAGTGGGCTTGGCGGATGCCCGTCTTATGGAGATACTAATTTATACTCAAAATACAATTTCTGTTGTCGTATCGGGAGCTTCAATTTCAAAAACTGAATCTTCAGACTAGATAACACATGGATCTCCCCAAACATACCAAGTGTAGAAAATTTTAATCGGAGAATAAATGAAACAAGGGGAAGTCTGTCCGAGTCCATTACAGAAAATTTTCGCTACACAGAATACAAAACTCCTTAAATTAGCGAGCAGCCCTGGAAAGTGAAAATGTTTGCAAAAGGAAAGTAAGTGTGTGTGTGTGTGTGTGTGTGTGTGTGTGTGTGTGTGTGTGTGTGAGTAAGAGAGAGAGAGAGAGATAAAGAGGAGAGCAAAAGAGAGAAAGAAAGAGAGAGAAAGATAAGAGTCTATTAGGAGGTACACTATATTAGTTTATGTAACGGAGTGTACTACGTATTTCTAGACACCCTTGAAATAAAGGAAATGGCTCAAAAGTAGGACGGCAAAAACAAATTGTAAGAAAAACGTAACACGGATTTTGGAATATATCTAGAACAGAGAGAAAAACAAGCACACCTTAGAGAGGTAAACTTCTAAAATAGAGTTCTTAACATAAAACGATTGAGGGCCTACAGTGAAAACTAACAATATACTAAACATATCAGCAAATAGCCGTAGACCATGAACAATGTCACATCGCTAATATTATTATGTACTGCATTCTATAATTTTGATGAATTGAAAGAAACATTTGTTTGAATAAGTGTACGCACATAAAACAAAATATAACTATCAAGAGAAATGTAATTGATTTTGCAAGTACCACAGAAAAATTCCCAGTGAATGTTAAAAAAACATTGGAACATTAAGAAGTCGAGGAGTATGCTCTGAATGAGTATTGACAAACGAAATAAATAAATAAAACCATCAATAATATTAATCCACAAAACGTGCACAAATTGTACTGCTGCCTTGAACATCACATAAATATTTACTCTTATGAACGCAAATAAATCAAACCAAATCGAATGCTGCATTCGATATAGAGTGGCCCTTACAGAACAACCAATAATGTCTGCATAGTTAAGAAGTGTGCAGCAGTCTGCCCCAATCCTCCATCCCTGCGATATGCCTGCGTTGGGACGCCTCCGGGTGCCCCATCATGCGGGGGGGGAGGCGGTGTAGGCGTGGCTAGGCGTGGGGCGGCTGTTGACTGGCCATTAGGTGACGTCACGCACGCCGCCCTATTTGCCCCTGGAACGAAGGCGACCCGCCCGAGCTGATAGCGGCCGCCCCCCGCCCGCCGTTAGCGCCTGTCGGTTCAGTGGCCGCGCACGGACCCTCCGACCCTCGCTGTCAACCCCCCGCCCCACCCCCGGTCACCCACGACCCGCTCTCACCGCCCTGCACCCACAAAATCAATATTTTTAAAACATCGATGTTTTCCACCAGAAACATCGATATTTTGCTTTCGAGGTTTTCTTAACAGCGATATTTTGTTCCAAAAAATCGATTTTTTTTATTTTAATCATTTCTTAATGAAGGAGTTTACGCACGTTGTACAATAGCAGCCATCCACAGAAATATCGTTGTTTTGTATCATCCTCTGTTCCACCAGAAACATCGATATATTAACATCGATATTTTGCTTTCAAGCTTTTATTCACAGCGACATTTTGTTCGAAAAACATCGATGCTTTTTTATTTTTTATATTTTATTTATTTTTTTAATAAAGGGGTTTAAGCATGTTGTAGAATAGCAGTTATTCACAGAAATATCGTGGTTTTGTATCATCCTCTTTATCATGCCGCATATTTCCCCTGTAGAATCTGAGGAAGTTTGGGAGCTGCTGTTGTTAAGAATGTATGTCATCGCCAGGCGTGTCATTGCCTGAATCAACTGTGAAACACAAAACTGATAGCAAAATATGATGTTCTTTATTGTTAATTTTCTTCTTTACATTCAAAAATAATGTTTGCATACTACTAACATGCTGGTAACCAAACAATAAAACATATCTCTTTTACGTACTGTAATTAAAAAGGGATAGGAAAATAGCATGTTAATTAGTCATTGTTAATCGCGTGTTTTTTAGTCATAGTAAACATAGATGTTAATTAAAACATCGATGTTTTGGTAAAATTTGCCATCTACCTGCACCACACTTCCACTCGACTACTGCCGCCGCCCCCACTGCCCCCACTTGATTGATCGATTAATGATTTCGGACCCGTCAAGGAGAGCACTTAGATCATTAGTCCCGTAAGTATAGTGCATGTGCTTTTCTCGATAGGTGGCGGTGATCTTCCCCCATTGGATGGTGAGATCCTCCGCCGCCGACTTATCGTCGGTTAAAGGGTTTTCCCCCTTCTCGTAGGTTCCACCTGCGTCGCACCGCCTCAGCCAGGACACGCTCTAAGCTGCCGACTGCTCTCTCGGCATGTCGGCAAGAGTGGTTTTTGTAACTGTAATTACGTTCGTACGATGGAACAAGGAAGAGGGAGAAAAGTTCGCGCGCGGTCCGTGGCCCGTTTGTTATGGCACTGTTCCGGCATTCGTTTGGTATTTACAGGAGAAACCACGGTAAACTTCCCTTCAGAGCAACCAGCCGCTAGAATGCGACTGAATTAGACTTAGCTGAGAAGCTAGTGTCGAAAATCCTTCTGCAGTCGGGACTCGAATCTAGGACCTCCCGGTCAGAGGCGCTGCAGAGACATTAGTTGATGCACTGAGCCACCGCTCCCGGTGATGATCCCACCCGCAGAAGACTACGTTCTGATTTGAAAAGAATGATCGTCAGCCAAAACTGGTATTTCATCGTTGCCCACTTTCTCTTGTGGTTATAAATAAACAGATTTCTTCACTTTTACCCTTTATTTGAATGGAAATCAAATTACCTCGTCAACTCCAGTCATGGACAGCAGTCCATCTTCATGTCTCAAACAAACGACGCAGGTGCATTCAACGTATCTCGTCAAGCGAGGACATCTCCGCTGCCCCACATTGGCGCGGTCCTCGCCTCTATCTCTGCATCGTTCTCGCGCGCTGGTCATTTGAAGGGACAGTACATTAAGTTACTTGGAAATCAATACAGAGGACGCTAACAAGGTAAAATATGCAAGGTCTAATACAACGCAGTTAACCGACAAACCCGACTCCAAATGGGTCAACGGATTTTAGTAATTGTAATTCTTTGAGTGCGCCTGTTTTTAAATTATCCCCCTCCCTGAACCACGGATATATTGCGACTTGCACAATAACGGGTCTCAATGGGATATTTCTCTCTTTATACAGGTCATTGTGTATACTATACACATTGTTTACTCGTACGTATAGTGTATGCACGATGTGTGCTTAAAACTTAGGCATGTCATATGTGTAGATTTAATATTACCAATCGAAACATACATTCGTCATCCTGTAAATGGTATTGACACTTTCAAATTAATCATTACGTACTAGAACTCTAGTGACCATAATACAAATTTGCATTATTAAATAAAACTTTAATTTTTCGCACAGTTTTTGCAAGTTTTTGTTATCACTTTTGTCACATGTTTAACGGAAATAAGGAATTATTAATTTCAAATCTATTAGAAAATTTGAAAGCGTAGATGACGATTGAAAGAGTTTATCATTTTTATACTCTTTCCCCTTCAGAAAGAAAGTGAAGATGAGAATAATACACATGGCGATCAAAATGATAAATGGAATAGGTATAAATGAATGGCTCAAGAACTAATGAATACGAGACGTTACATTATTACGGTGGACACTAATCCTAATTTTATCAAGGCCACAGATTTCCATTCTCCCTGAACCAGCCTGAACGATTTAATGAGTGACATCGCTGACAATTAAACAATCTGTATAGTACGTAGATGACACTTAAAATAAAATGTGACGTACTCTCCGACCTTCAATAATTTAAACAGTCCGTGAACTGATAGAAACTCTTCTAAAACCCTGGTTTTCATAAGTGAATGTCTTCTACTCAACGTAAGGATATATATAAAATATCTTCACAGTGGTATTTCAAATAACTTTCTTCCTTTTCGCAAGGAAAATTTCAATAATTGTAAATAAAATAGAGATATTTCATTTATTCTAAGGGGAAAATATTAGACCATAGATTTTAAAAAGATTGAGGAAAGTATTATTTACTTGCATGTGGTGTCTGTTATTCAGATCGTCCAAATAATAAGAAAATTAGTCCTCTTTGTTTTTGAAGGAGCACGTTTTTATCTGTTCTTTAAAGTCAGAAGCGACGTCGTTTGATATTCAATTTGTTTTATCGCGCACCCAGGAACACGCAAGGGAAGTTTTGATTGATCAATTATATTTTCATCTCTAAAGAAAACCGTTCTTCTTCTGAGAAGCATTTAATATTTTTATCCGGTTGAGGAATACGGAATTATAACGTTTATTAGAAGCAATGAGCGGTTATTTTAATAGTTTCAGATTTTGAAATTGAGAAATGATATCGCTCTAATGAACGGTAGTAATTTTTTGAATATTATTACATGCAATCTGTACGATTTCGACGAAATCCATGAGTGGTATTATGCAATGTGATATTTAATTTCACAGTAAAATTAAGCTAGTGTTAAATGAACATGAAGATAGATGCTTAAAACCGCAAGAAGCAGTTTTTCACGATATATATTGTATATGACATTATTTCCACAATATTAATATCTAACATTAATGATACCTAAAAATGATCACATAATAATCAATAAGGAATCAGACCTTTATAAATGTACTTTTATTAATTTAATATTATATTCTTATTTTAATATTAGTAGTATGGTATTTTTATTAATATTTTAATATTAATATTGAATTTTATTTGAATTAAGTTTGAATATAATTTTATTGGTCTTTATATTAAAACGAATTTAAATAAATAGTAATACAATATGTTTTATTTGACATTGTCAGAAAATTAGTGTTATAACTCACCAAAATACAGCTACGGAACCGACAATGATAACACTTACCTGAAAGGAAAGAAACAAAAATTAGATAAAAATATTTAACAATAATGTACATAAAATGTCTGTGTACAACACAAGAATAACGAAGAACTTTCAGTTGGAGTGATAGAAGAAGGCAAAATGATGTAAGCATTACATGAAAGCATCTTGTCGCGAGAGTTGTTCACGTAGTATGCTTCTGTTTTTTATTGCGAGTTTCTCAGCATCAAATGTAATAATCGATCCATTAACGCTCTCTGCTTGTAACTAACATTAGGGTGTTGCGTTTTGTTTCAGTGGTCTTTATTTCTTCCTTATCAGCTTTTATCTGAGGAAGTTCGTTCTAATAGCCACTTTCTGTCGTTTGGTCTGGCTGTCATTAAGCCTGAGTTCATGTGCTAATCAATCAAGGGCCCCATTGGCGCTGAAGTTCATGTCAGGAAATGTGACAGTATCACAATATGTTTTAGAAACTACATGTAATTCAAATATGCGTTCCATATTTCGGCATTTGCTCATTAAATTAAATGAAACGAGATTTAACGCCCACGATACCAAGGTATGGCCCCGTGCATTTTCAAAGGGATGTGGCCTCCGGAACCATTTAAATTATGTTTTCATTGAATTTTTGACTATTTTTATAATTTAATAAATCGATAAATCAAATAATGTTAATGTGCAGCCATTCATACAAAATATCATGAATCCATTTCTGGCTCTGCCAGTGAAAAAATAGATTTGTTGCATCAATATTTGTATTTAGTGAAACAATCTCTTGCATTCTAATGCTAAAAAAGACCAATGTATCTTCGTAAAATAGAAATGTTTTAAATTTACGCTTATTTAATATTATTTAGTATATTAAATAAGGTTTAAAATACTAGAAATTTTTCCAAAGCGCATTCTGAATGCTCAGTTTTTGAAAGAATGGTCTATTCTTTACCCGCAGCCACAGGCCCAGTAATAACACACATTCTAACAAACTCTCTGATACATTGCATAATATTTTGAACAAAAAGTTCATTAACAGTATCAATAGTCTTCATCTTTCTAAAACTTGAAACCTACAAATGACAATCCTTGGTGTGTCTCCGAGATCCCCTTCGTTCGGTTGATTGAGTGATTAGTGTTTCCGAGCGCGTCTTCAGTCGCTGTCTGGAGGGGAATTCTAGCGGCCGGCTGCTCTGATCGGTAGTTTTCCGTGGTTTCTCTGATCAACACCAGGCGAATACCGGAGCAGTACCCTAACAAACGGGCCACGGACCGCGCGCGATCTGTCCTTCCTCTTCCTTGTTCTATTCTCTCCCCTTACACACACACTTACACTAAAATGCACTACACTACCATATATTCCGGGAGACCGGTCGGGAGCTTAGAGCTTGTCCCGACTGGGGCGGTGCCCCGCTGGTGGGAGAGTCCTGGTTAGGGGGAAACCCCAGTAGCCGACGGTAGGTCGGCGCCGGATCTCGCCATCCAGCGGGGGAAGATCACCGCCATCTCCCGAGAAAAAGCATGCACTACACTAGCGGGACTAATGACCAAAACAGTTGACGCGCCCGAAAACACGAAAAAATCAATCAATCAATCAAACCGAGCGCGTCCACTGTTAAGGTCATTAGAGCATGTTTTTATCGCGGAAAATGGCCGAGATCTCAGCTGGATGGCGAGAAATCGTACCAACCAATAGACCAGATCGCGGAGTTTTCCCAACTAGGTATCTCCCTCCAGCTGGGCAGCGCTCCAGCCGGGTCAACTTCTGCACTTTTGACTGGTCTCCCGGAATGTATGGTAGTGTATTGCATATTATTGTGTGAAAGTAAGGGGTGATGATAGGACAAGGAAGAAGAAGGAAAGAGCGGTCTGTGGCCCGTTTGTTAGGCTGCTGCTCCGGCATTCGTATGGTGTTGATCGAAGAAACCGCGGAAAACTAGCGATCTGAGCAGCCGCCAGCTAGAATTCTTCTGAAGGCAACGGCAATTTGACCTAAGTATCTAGCTAGTGTGGAAGATGCTGTCACCGACGAGGATCGATCCCTAGAACCTCCTGGTCAGAGGTATCACATAAATGGTTCCCCTGAGCCATCTTTGCCGGTCCCTCACTTGGAATAGAGGAGTTAAAGTAAGAAGAGACTTCTCTGACAGATCGGACAACAAAGGTTCTGGACAAAATGCTGGACGATTCCATTGCCAGAGGTTGTGTCGAAGGAATTTACAAGCGAGTCAACTGCAAACAAACTCATAAACTGCACGAGCACATCTACAAAATCTGAAGTTATGCTACCAGCAGTAGCCCAAGAGTAGCTGTTAGTGCGGTCCCTTGTTAGAGTAATCCTTCTGTAATAGTAGGATCTAGTATCAATGTCTAGTATTTATGAAAATGTTGGTAAAGTGAAGGCAATTAGAAACCTAAAAATGTTACAGAGAAAATTTTATTTTTAATTTAAGTTAAGCATTTTAATGAATAATTCAAAAATTAAGAATAATATATTTTATTTTCCGAATGACGAATGGATGGTCACAGAATTTTAAGGAGCGTTGGTTGAAAAAAATCGTGCGTATGCTCATAATTTTCTGAGCTTTCTGTCAATACACAAACCAACCTACACAACTCTCCTCCCACAAGACGAAGGCCATACCTTCTCTCACTCTTTCGCTCTCTCTCCAAAAAACAGCGAAAACACTTCAAGCACAGATGATTTAAGGTAGTTCAGAAGCTTCTCGATCACGTGCGAAGTCCATTACCGCGCTGTGCAACGGCCGGCTTTCAAAATCTATGCAGGAAAGAATGGCCAATGACACGACCAAGCACTGCCATGTCAAGTTCGCTTGTAAACCTTCACAATTTACGAACACGACTGAGCGGGAGCTAGCAACTTACGTCATGAATGAGAATTTAGAAGGAAGCCAGGACGAGACCCGAGAAACATTTGACACTTTTGACAGGTAGTTAGGACAATCAATTAAAATATATATCTTTCATCACGATTTATTTTCATCTATAAGTTTCTATAGTTTATTTTCTTCTATATTACACTGAGAAGGTGGGTCCTTAAAAATATGTTAATTAGTAACGTCAAATCACAAACGTTTATTACAAAAAGTGTACATGTCTTTGAAGAAAGAAATAAGGAATTGAGTAAAATTCATTACTAATTTTAAGACAACTTAATAATTGCTACATCTTTTATTGAGTGCATATTACAATAACTCCCGAGTGATTTGATTCAGATACTTTTTGCAGTAAACTCCAAATATGAACACTAGCAGAGCTATTCATGTACGTCTCCCTTAAACTGACCATCCATTCTATGTGGCTTTAATTGTTAATCATTTTATCAGCAATTAGATTAGTAGAACGTACCCCAGAGCGATACAATAAGTTCGTTGGTGACAGTGTTGGCAAAACAGTTCCTATTTGGTTTTGATTTGTTCTTTAATTACACAGAACAACACAGCAATTTGACATTAAAAGTGAGTCAAAAATGCAAAAAATATGCATGTTTATTGCTTTAACATTTTTAAAAAATTTGCGTAATTGAAAATAATGGAAAGAAAACGGGGAAAACTTATGATAATCAATGCTCTGAGACGGAAAACTGATTTTTCATTAGAAACTTACTTAACAATCATTAAGTCTCCTCAACACATCGCACAAATGTTTAAAAAAATGTTCTGAGTCATCTTTTAAGCGTACTTTGCTTAAGAAAACTTTAAGGTGAAAATTTGGTGCAATTTTTGAAAAAATTGAAAATGCCCTTGAGGCTTCATGTAAAATATCCCCTAAAAGCAAAATATTCGTTTCAAATTCAAGACATCAGCTAGATCGATCGAAGAATATCAATTGTGATGTAAATTCTGCCTATGATTTAGTCGCTAGTGTTGTTCACAGACAGACGGACGGACAGGGAATTTTCCGTACCCAAGACAATAAAAACTTGAATTATGATTGCACATCTTATTAGAGAAAGTATTTTACCAGAAATATAAGCAAGAATTATCCACTTTTTTGATAATTCGACCCTAAATACGAGTTTTTATGTCGAAAAATTGCCCCTTTTTTCATCTTTACATTACTTTCTCTTTACTAAGTAAGTACGTAGTAGGCAAGAAAAAAAGACATATTTCTCTAGTCAACGGTTGGTTTGTACCTACGATATGTACTGCTGATCCTTACTGATTTGGAATATCCAAAAATAACAATTTTTTTGTAAGTGCACAAGAAAAGTAACACATCGTCAAAATCGGCTCTTTTAAGAATAACATTTTTTATCAGAACAGAGCCGCAGTCAAAAGTAACATGTTTTCTTCTATATAAAGGCTGCCTAGTGAGATATATTTACAAAATTTTTATTCTTAACAACATACTTTTTTCAATCGACCACATTAGAAATTTTGAAAAGTTTCACTTTTCTTGTGACCGACAATTCGTTTAAAAATACCAAACAGTGCCTGCTTTAATACAAAATGCAAAACTAAGATTTAAAATCCAATTTCACCGCGTGTTTCAACTCACCAAAGTGTGTATGGCATTCGTTCTGTTGTATATACTCATATTTTCTTTCGCTTACATTCCATCTTCTCAAAACTTACAACGGTGTACGAATATCTAAACAGCTATTCTCTTTGGTATGATGGATGATGACAAATTCAGTGTGCCCGGGAATAAGAATTGTCATCACAGAGTGTTTCTCACAGAAAGCAAACATGGTGGCGCACGCGGTCCTGAAAGCGAGATGGGGGCGTTCCATCTTGTGGAAATTCGTTTGCTGCTCGGCGAGTTTCGTGTGACTGTATTTTCGTCTGCCTTGGCGCCGAGCCCGTCCGTCAGAAACTTTTACTGCCCAGTGTGTCCTCTGTCACATAATCCCATTTACCGCTTCAAGTTTCTACCTAATTCACTTTTCACCGCTGTCTCTTTTTGCTAGCTTCCGCTCCCACTGTGCGACTCGTATTTCCGTCGAAATGGAGGATACGTTTCATCATTGCATTCTCTTTGAGGCAATTTCTCCCTCGCTTGCTAATATGCTGGGTACTGAAGCTCATTTTTGTTATTCGCTAAAAAAAAGGAATTGGTCATAACGAAAATGACTCAAAACCGCAAGAAGAGACGTACGCTAGTTAAATACAATCGTTTATGACAAAGAGCAAGTAAATAATCAATATAAAAATTCATTCCCAGCTTCTCTGATCTTGCGGAAGTACTCGTAGAATGTTTCTTTCTGATTATCATTCTCCACAATTCTGGATGGTGCGGCGTATCGTGATAAATGCATTTTTAGTCCTTTGAAATGTAAAAAACATGTCAATTGTTGATTTGGGGATACCGTCGAGTTTATATTTTTTTTCAAAGGCAAGTTTTTTTTAAATTCACGAATGTCTCATTAGTCATTTGCAACATAGTGGTTAAGATATACATTTTCGAAGAATATTATATTAATTATTTATTTAAGTTATTTTGTTTCAAAGGCAAATTCCAAATACAAGCGTAGTCAATGCGTCTTTCGAAATGAAAACGAAAGTCATAATTCGATGTTATAATTCTTCAAAGAATATTACAAGAATTAGGAAAGAAGTAGCTACATTTTCTATATTTTAACATTGATGTAAGAAAATTTCTACAAAAATAATTTTCCAAATAGGAACACTCTTTCTAAATAGCCCGTTTATGGGACAATGGTAGAAAACGGAGTCGTTTTGATTCTTAGGTGAAACATTGCAAACGCGATTCGGAGGAGAAGTACGAGATGGGGAGGGGGTTGAAGGACGTTGAGGTGACGGAGGGTGAGGGTTGGCGACGAGAGGCAGGGAAGGAGAGGGGGAGGTAAGGGAGGGGTGAAAGTAGAGGAGAGAATGAGAGAGGGAAGAGGGGCGAGAAGGGGAGGAAGAAAACACGTCAAAAGAGACATAATCTTAAATATTAAGCAACATAAGAATATGTATTCTGTCATTTTCTCCAAAATGAATCGCAATCTATTTCTTAACAGCAAATCGAGAAAACCATTCACCTAAAATTTGCTGACAGCTTCTTCTTGATAGTCTTTTTATTCAATGTCCATAAAGAACTACTTCACCAATCATACATAGATTCACAGTTGATATCAAAATCTACAAACTTCAACTGAAGTTACTCAAATTGAAAATTTTGTCTGATTGTCAATACATTGAAATAAAATATACAAATTAAGAATATCGTTAATAGTCTTGTGATACCACGAAAATAATTTATTTAAAAAGCTGATATATTCAGAAATATTCAATTTTTATTTTGCGTCTCATATTTGAGACAATGATGGGTAATGAGTTAATATACATTAAGATCATATCTCACTGCTGTGCATTCCAAAGCTCATCATAAGGGCTCAAAACCCATTGGAGTTTATTCCAAAGACACCAGCCATGTCATGGAAAGCATCTAGAACCTCGGTTTGCCACGATTACATCGTTTACTCTTCTCTGAACACTATAATGTAAATTCTTGTTTTTGAAGGCAGAATGTGTTCCCGTTTTCCCGAAAGCATGGTGAAGAGTTGTCCAACTCATTAAAAGGATATTTGATGGGGCTTGGGTCGAGCTTTCGATCAATCCAGTCCAGAACATTTCATCGTTTGGCTTCGAACAACAACCCAGTGCTCCTTGGCTTGTATACACATTTTCTTCTAAAATATTTTCAAAGAACACCCCCATTCACTGATACGCCGATCAAAACTTACAATCTCAGCCCAAATTATGAGAAATAGCCACACATCACATCCCCAAATTTCACAGATACCACAACACATTGGGTTAAATACGTTCGCCAACCAATCACTTGGTCCACACACACGTGGTATCTGAATGCCACTTTAAAGACATTCCACTGGCTCACAGACCAATGAAGGCGTCGCTTGTATCACTACATTCCACGTCTGCCGTTCGTTCTTTGAACGGATCTTCTTGGGAGACGCATGACCATTAAATAAAGACTGACACTTCTCGACGAATTGTTCTGACTACTGTGCTGGACATAACACGGAATTCATCTACTATAAATGACAAGGATGTGTAGCGATTGAATCGGTGATTTTAAAAGGGAAAAAAGTCTTTGTTCCACAGTTCTGAGAAAAACAAAACAAACTTAATAACATTCAGAGTTGGCATCTGGGATATTTATGATTTACACAAAAGTTGTAGAACTAGTCGTTATTGATTGCTTGCGTTACACTGTAACTTCAAATTTGCATTTATGTGTACAGAACCGTTTTATACGTTGGTATTACGTCCTTTATAAAATAGTTATGAAATATTTTTTTAATATTTATTTTTGAACTTTCGAAACAATATAATCATATAATAAATAAATATTGAGGTGAATTAACATAATGATATTTTGATATAAAAATACTCTAACTAAATTGATAATATCAACATCTACTCATTATCGGTTTCCATTAGTCTGTGGCTATGACCGTACTTTCTGGGAGAAACAAAAATATTCATATGGGATATATTTTACTTTTTTTATATCTTTTGCTTTCCGTTGATTGAAATAAAAGCGAAGACAAAAACTTTATTGAATGGCAAATCTCCACGTGCATGGATGGTACTTTGATGGATCACAGAATTTTGAAAATGTGCACACAATTCACTTTTCCCCATAGCACGTCATACGCAGTTTTAACTGTTTTTTTTTGACGTAAAATAAATAAATAAATAAACATTCCCATTTGCCAACATCAATCAGTACTGAGAAACCCATCAATATATGCCGTTATCAATAAAAGATGACAGCATGCCACGAGTATCCCAAATATTCTCTATCATACGTTAGCTGCTTACTTGGAAAAGTCACACCAGACTGACAATGAGGACTGCAAGGACGAGCAAGAGACTTGGTTGCCTTCTTAAAATAGCCTGACCACCAGGTTTTGAAGTCCATGATGCCCTCAGTATTTATTACTGTTGTCGTGAAGCACTTAGGCATTTTCTAGCTGATAATACTAGTTTTCAGCTAGTATAATACCAGTTATTAATATAGTTATCAGATGTGAGGATGTGAGGATCAAAAACTAGTCCTTGACTTATTTCTCTTTTCCAGACATGAGAATTTTTAGTTGGCAATAGAACACATACTTGAATGTGGATAAGTTTCATTTTCTATAGCTTAAAGAATATCAAAGAAAATATATAACACAACTCTTTGTATGAAAAAGTGGACTTATTTAACTTTTAAAATCACTCGACTTCAATATGGTTTATATATTATGGCTTTCGACTTCGGTATATTATGCTTTCGACTTCGGTATATTATGCTTTCGACTTCGGTATATTATGCTTTCGACTTCGGTATGTTATGCTTTCGACTTCGGTATATTATGCTTTCGACTTCGGTATGTTATGCTTTCGACTTCGTAATAAGATGGCTGACGGTGGGCACACGAAGCTCTTGCCGGATCCCGTTAAGCCAAAGCGCGGTCTTGTACGCCCTTCGAATCCTCTCTCGTTAAAACTCTGCTCCCTCCCTTCATCTCTTCTGACAGAACATAATTAGATCTCTGATGAGTCCGCATTGTGCCTGCACAAAAATACCCGCGTCTGTACGACCTTACATCATATATTGCGGGTTTAGTGGGTGTCCAGAGTAGTTGAGCCACGCACTGTAATGTAAGTACAAGCGGAAATTAAGTATAGTAGAGTGCAGTATAGAATAGTATAGTATAGTATAACATAGTAAAGTATACAATAGTTTGGTATGGAATTATATAATACAGTATAGTGTACTATAGCATATTTTATTATAATATAGTATAGCGTAGAATAGTATATTGTATTACAATATAGGGCAGTGAAACGTAGTATAGTATGAGCAAAGATCAAAAAGTTCCGAAAACAATTTCATTAAATTATTCTAAGATCGTTTAACAATGTTATCATTCCTCGCCACCATATTGTGTTGTTACCAAACTTAAAAATCAGCAGAGCATAATTCTTAATGAAAAATACATGTTTCCAAGTTCCTGAGGTCATAAATGTTCCATTTCGTTTTCAAAAGGTTGAGTTCTCTGAATGTTTCACGTCTTGAATGTCAGGCGAGAAGGAAATACTATTGTTTTTGCTCACAAAGTTCAAAGACACGAGCGGAAACATTTATGTCTCTCGGTTCACGGACAACAGTTGGCAACATTCCCACAGTTCACGAAAGAATGAGTGATGCAAATACAAAACTGAAAAATTGGTTCTCTAACCCTGTGACACGTTTTCTTTACAGTTCTTCCTAAGCTTTTCTCCACGTAATATGAATATGTAGAATTATGAATTTTTTTACGCCCCTACTTATTTTTTAATTCTTCTGATATAATGCATTTTATATGCGAATGAAGAGTTCAATTAATTTTTGTGATACATACAATTTACTTGGAAATTTTAAATCTTATCTTCATCAAATATATAATTGCGAATGTAAATAATTTCGAAAATTTATATCATTTAGTATTTGCCTTAACTACATAGATATTGTTAAGTAATTAATCGAGACGGCAAAAAATAAATCATAGCAATTAGTTTGTGGAAAGTGTGATTCATCGATTAGATATTTTAATTTCTTGTTTCCGTAGGTTGCAGAATAGGGAAAAATATTCAAAATCGTGCAAATAATCTACTTCACAATTTTGAGGGCAATACACGTTTTAAGAGCCCGGACATAGATTTTTTTTAAAATCCGTTTGCCAGTTTTCCCTAACTTCCAAAAGCAATGAACCAAAAAACAGAAATAGACTGTAAGAAATTAACATTCTACTCTCACATTGGCTCAAACGGAGACTGTGAATTTGTAAAGAGTATTTCTATTTTTTGAGCTAGGGCTAAGGTAAAGTTTCATTTTCATCCACACTTCTATATATTATAATATGTTTTATTTCAATTTCTAAAAAGTGTTAGTAGACCAAAAAATGTATCAAATATATTATCAACAATAAATGAAAATTTGAACACGGAGAAGAAAAAATATTGTGAGCCGTAAGTTTTATCAGGACTTAGAAGTCTTTGAGCTGGTCGCATTATAAGGTAAGGTACTTTATATTTGCAATAAATGGTCTTATAATTTAAAAATAAGTACTGAGTTTATTCAAAGGGTGTCCAAGACATTGCCGTTATTGAGTTTTAAACGAGCAAAATATTTTAAAAAACGCATTTGCCAACTAAGGATGATTTCCAGAAAACGAACAACCGTATATTCAGTTCACTAATGAAGTTTTCTAACCCCCCTCCCCGCCAGACAACCCTCCGACTAAATAATTGAGTATTGCATTAAACCAAATTTTGTAAAACAAATATTTTGGTGTAACAACGTGAATCACACACCTACTTGTTTTTTCCAGGCCAACCCAAAAAAGGTCTAAAAAATTTGGGAAAAGGTCCTTCTAAAGATTTCGACAAACATACAAGTACATACATACAAATATAACTAATATTACTTTTCGTACATACATTAATTCACTTTAAAAAACCGATTTTGTGTGAAAGGTATGTTCCGCACACATATATTGAACAAGAAGAGACTTCTCTCCCCCTTATTTTACAAGACGTATCGTCCAGCCGTCGCGCCGCCTTGTCGCCTCAGAGACACAGGCCAGGTACTAATAATTTTAGTCTCAATTTGCACCGCCAGAGCGCTTTGAAGTGCGCAGCCAGCGGCAAAGCCCCCCAAGCGCACTGGGCCGCATGCACGGCCGCCTAAAGCGTGAAATCTATTCTTCACGAAGCCTCGTTAACGGCTCCGCACGGCCGTAAACAAGCGACTGCCCCGCTTCAAGGCGGCGACCGCGGCGAAGCCTGGCGACGGGGAAGGCCACCCGCCACTGGCGACACTCGAGGAGGAAGAGATGGGACGAAACGACGCCATTTTGACGGGAAAACGACTCTTCGCTCATCACAGTAGTGGCTGGTTGAATGGCCTTCCCTAACAAAGTATCGGAAGATTTCAATCGTTAATATACAGCGTGTCTCGGTTCAGGGGGTAGAAAAACAAACCGGTATTTTCCTCATAGTCGTTAGCCGAATTGCTTAACTACGCTCCGTGAAATGATGGAAGTTAAGCAATTAAACATTCTCTGTAATCCCGGACGGGTGACAGTCTGGGAACAACAGTTACTAACTGCACTAAACTCTGGCCGAGAGGATAAAAGACATTGACTTTCTGCGACGTTACGATACAAACGACAAATGACTTAACGAAGGATTACTCCCATGTACACTCAGGACCCAATAGACGTTCGCGTAAAAGATGCAACGAATTACAAAATGATCAGTAAATAATTAATTTACCGTTTTGAACTCCGTATTATAAATTAATGTAGAACGTGTTTTTCATAATTTTTAAATTTCGATGTAGCCTGTTCACCGTCGGAACTTAGAAGCATTTCCACTACTCGAAGCGCTGTTGTGGACTCAGGAGGTCATTAGTGTCATTCGCGATTAGCGAGTGCACTACAATTCTGACGACCGGCTGTCGATACTGAAAATATTCGACATTTGAGCTTAAAAATTAGTGAATGAGTGGATGAGTGAGTTATTTCTGATTCCAATGGAGTCAACCACTTACGAAATTAATTACGTAAGTGTAGTGCATGCTATACCCCGGAACTGAAGGCATTCCTTCTACACTGCAAACTACCCGTCGACTATAGGGTATTTTGGACGCTATGGTGTAATTTGCAAGTGTAGGGCAAGTGTACTAGGTACTCCAAGTGTAAATGTGTGGGAGAGGGAAGAGGGGCAAAGGGAGAGGAAGGAAAGATCGCGCTTGGCCCGTGGTTCATTTGTCAGGGTACTGCGTGGGTTTGGTATTGATCGGAGATTATTCGCCTGATATGTTAAACAACCAATCAGAGCAGCAGACTTCTAGAATTGGTTGAGTTCGGTCCTGCTGTGTAGCTAGAGCAGCAGACTTCTAGAATTGGTTGAGTTCGGTCCTGCTGTGTAGCTACGTTTCGTAATGTTTCCACTGTCGGGAACCGACCTTATGACCTCCTTCTAAAAGGCCTGAAGAGGGGCAAAGGGCGTTGCCTCTGTGCTATCGCTGTCGATAATGTGTGTCTCTAAGTACTGGTGGTACAGAAGAGCACTTGTGACGTGCGCAGACGCAATCCGCACTTGAGCACAAATTGCTTTAGCGCGTGGCAACATGTATTATTGATTTTAATGTGATGCGTCTAGTAAGTTTTGGGGTTGCGGGTGGGGACATGTCAGGAAACGTAGGGGAACAGATGGAGAACAGGTAGGGGTTGAGTTATGCTTCTTAAGTAGTACTCTACAAAATGAAATCTTTTGGAAATTTCTATTACATTTTAGAAGATTACTCCCAATCCACTGCATGGATATTCAGAAACGCGCAGAAACTCGAAATTTATGTGAAATTAATTTGAAGGAAGAAGAAACATCTTTCACGTTTAAATTAAAGGGAAGGTTTCATTTTTGTGTAATTTAATCTCAACTCTTCGCATTAGTTAAATAGTTACTCTCACACTGTACTAGGTGTGTAACGCTGTGACGCAGAATTACACAGGTTGGCCATTCGAAGTTAGGGTCTAACATGAAGCTTTGTTCACTTTAAAAACAATGATTTAAAAACTACCAAATTATTGCACAGACCCAGCCAGTCATCAATGTATGATATACTAAACGTACATGAGCGAATAGGTAACTGTTCTGTGAGAACAACTGAGAAGAATTGATTGGGTTTCTATTAAGTAACATCAATTGATCACAAACAACCGCCTGAACCAAACTGAATGAGCTGAGGCGACCGGTCGTAGCCACGCCTGCTCGCACGTCGAGGGCGGAAAGGAAGAAGAAATTCGCAAGGTGCCGCCGTCTGGGGGCGACGGACGGAATTGTAAACACGATGTGCGCCCCTCCCACTCCCCGCCTAACCCCACCACCGCGAGAGTTGGCAACGCCGCAGAGAAAACACGCGAGCGGCGCGGCGCGACCCCTTGGCGGCGGCGGTGGCGGCGCAGGTGACGACAGCTGAGCAGCGGAGAAACGAGGGGCACCGCCGACAGCGACGCCGGTGGCAGAACTAGGAGTTTGGTCACGGTTTATTCGTAATATTGTATAGCTTTTTCGTCTTAGCGGAACCGAACACAGAAAAAAGGCAATTTTAACGGCCGGCGTTGGTTAACGAGATTTAACTCTCCGTCATCTGTTAAGGACACTGTAAAACAAACTGAATTGTAACTAAATTGATTTGAATAGTGATTCAGAGAGCGTCAACTGCTAACAGCATTAGTCCCGTAAGTGTAGTGCATGTACTTATCGCGGGAGGTGGTTGTGATCTTCCACCGCTGGATGGCGAAATCCGGCGCCGCCCTACGTAGGCTGCGGGGTTTCCCCTACCAGGTATCTCCTACCAGCGTGGCCCCGCCCCAGCTGGGACAAGCTCTTAACCCTATACTGGTCTTCCGACGTGTGCGGTGTTGTAGTGCATGTAAGTTTAAATGTGTGTACGTAAGAGGTGAGTATAGGACAAGGAAGAGGAACGACAGATCGCGCGAGGTCCGTGGCCCGTTTGGTAGGGTACTGCTCCGGCTGTCGCCTGGTGTTGATCGGAGAAACCACGGAAAACTACCGATCAGAGCAGCCGGTCGCCAGAATTCTCCTCCAGATAGCGGCTGAACCCAGTTGCCTTGCTAGTGTCGAAAATCCTTGCCACCGTCGGAACTCGAACCCTAGGACCTCCAGGTCAGAGGCACCTCTTAGCTAAAGATATAAGGTTTTCTCCCTTATTCAAGTGAACGAGAAGAAATTGTCTGACTTACAAGAGGATATGGTAAACGTTAAGAGGGTCCTCCGAGAGGAAAGGCGACGTATTTATAATCTCAAACATATAAGGTGAATTGACGTTTCGTCACACGAATCCTATCATGAAGAAGCTTCGAAATTCGGGCAGTGCGATTTAAAATATAACATCCTTGAATATGTTCGAAGCATTTTACATCAAAGTACGTTCTTGCCAAGTTTTGTATGTCACACTTGATACTTTTCTACATGTGTCGAAGTTAATAATGGGGCTCTGGTTTTCGGCCAAAGCGATTAATGCACGAGTGAAACATTATTGAGCCTGTCCAAAGTACTTTACGGCAAGATACTTCTTTACTGAATTAAAGCGCACCATTCTCATTTAAACTATGAAAGTGAATGCTTACTTTAGAGCTACACGTTCGTTATTTATTACATCGATTTCGCGACATGGGAGTCGATTCGTTACGATGCGGGATAAGACTCAGGATTCCGATTTCGTTCACTTCTACCAAAAACGGAATTTATTTCTATTATTTTTTCTTATAAGAAGGTGGATATACGAAAGAGTACATTATGAAACGATGATGTAATTATGGGTATTAATACACGAGTGTGATATTACTGTACGAGCGGGTATCGTAAACTTCACACGAGTGTATTAATACCCATTACATCGAGTTTCATACGTTACTTTTTCTACGACTTTTACAAGTTAACGTTTTACATTAAATCGTTTCGTGGCAGTTGACTTGTAGGATTCAGGCAAGACTACCTAACCCTAACCTCCCATGCTTCCGCAGGTGGCTGTGGTTACCAGTCCGCCTGCGAGGGAGAACTACGCTAGTCAAATAGGATCAAAGTGAAATTACGATCCACTTTATTTTAAATAATATTCCACGAAAAAAATACTACTAATAAAATAAATTAAAGATGACAAGCATAATACAATATCGAATGCTATTTTAATGTACACAACCGAACGAACATATTCTAGAATGATTCTCAATTATTAATGAAGTGTCAATACTTGGTTTGTTAACTTCTCTGTGATTGGTCAAGTACCTGTAACGTAATAAAATCTGTATCTTAATGAGTATCATTACGCTACGGGTTACAGCCAACAAATGACAGCGTTATACAATGGGAGTAGAAAACGTACCTAACGACACACCACTGATGTCAATTACGGTTTGAGCCGACGCCTCTGTTTACAAACTGCAACATCGTCCATTTGCTCTGCTCGGACCAGTTACGTCAACAACTATTTTTTATTTATTTCTTCTTGTGCAGCAAATTTGTCTATTGGGGCTTATAGTTATTGGTATTTACATGAAGCATTTTTGGGAATACACTTTCATGAGCAGTGCTTTTTGTATTTTCGTTTCGAAGGTAAAAATTTAACATTTCGTTAACTGAATCGAGTTCAAAGTTTACTAATGAGGTTTCAATTGCTGTTGACAATTGGAGGTGATTTCAATGTGTCTAGGATGACTTGACTTTATGGATGGTCCGCAAATCGTTCTAGAGTGAGGATAGGAGGACCCTTGGAGATTTGTAACGATTGACCAATTGAGTTACGCGATAGAGTAAACGAAATGTATTGAGTTCTCTTTGCACTTACGCATTACAAATAGACAACGCGGAGCATTCAGGACATTTCTTAAATATTTATTTCAGCGTTTTGTTAATTTTGGATATTGTAAGGAACAGCTAGTTACCAAACAGAACATGCGTAACTTATTGTGTTACTTTTGCGCTTATTTTCCTGAGCTTTAGAGTTTCCTCACGCACAGTTTTATCCAACATATTTCAATTACAAACACAAATTAACCTCTTGCGTTTGATAACAAGAAATGTTCTTTTGCGTTCAATAGAAACAGTTTGTATGGACAAACGGGATTCACTTTAGTTTGATTATACTGCTGACAAAATGTTAACTCCGTCACTTATCTTGCGTCATTATATCATTATATCATAAAGTCATTATATAATAATAAATATTGTAAAATGAAGCAGTGAAAACTAACAGCAGGACTCGGAAGCCCTTGTCTTAACAACTAGATATTCTGTCCTCAATATCTTTCCATAGCAAACTACTACTTTTAGCAACCTTTCGCCGACAAATTCCTTCTTCACAACTCAAGGTGGACTCTTCATTGGTGTAAGAGATCATCTTTCAGTGAACGATAAGCAAAGTATCATTTTTCTAAAATAATCATCACAGATCATTGGAAAAGTTGACACTTTTCTTAATTATGACCTGATTACGTAAAATTCCACTTTTTTCCAACCGGACATGATTTTACAACATTAATACATGTAAATACATTTTTAAAATGAATTTAAACCATTAAGTTCTAGAATATGTAAAATTTACAGTAAAAAGATAGTTCGTGTCTATAATAAAGCTATTTTATGACACTTCTTGGCAACAACTGCTGTGCTGTTATTGCAAAACTTTAAACTGAATTAGATACAAATATTAATACATTCGACTTTAAAATCACAAAAACTGATCAAGTTTCTATTATTATAACTAAATAGCGGTACTTGTTTCGCACCTATGATCCGTACACAAAGAGTAAAGAATATCATTTATTTAATGCTAAGGACAAACTTTCAAGCAATCCACGCGTCCCCATGATAACAAATGCAAAATTAGGAAAGTGGAACAGTTGAATGATGGTGACGGAGAGGAAGAGGAGGAGAATGTGAACTGCGAACGGAGGAACGGAGCGGTGCGGGGCCGAGTGTGCAGGACGAAACAGAGCGGACCGTCCATATTTCAGGCCGGCGACAAGTTACAGCGGTCGGAAATAGCCTGTCCGGCGGCGGCGGCGGCGGTGGCCGTGCAGGGGGCCGTGGCGGCTAGAGCCGCTGTCAGCGCCTCGGCGCCCGCGCAGGTGGGAACAGCGCTGTCTCCCGCCAACGCAGGACGAACCCTGGCGCGCACATTTACCAACAAAGAAGAGCGAGCAAAGTTGACTCACGAATCTGTTGGTACATGCTCATCGACTGATTCTTTGATTCTTTAAAAGTTAATTTTGATCACGGTGATACATTTTAAGTCATTAACAAAAACTGTATATATATATATATATATATATATATATATATATATATATATATATATATATATATATATATATATATGAGTTTTTGAATCAGTTGTTTGAATTAATTTTTTTGAACTTTCATTTTTATTCCCGGGATTCCTTTTTTAATTGATCAATGATTTTCATGTTATTTTTATTTTCAATTACTTTCATTATCTTTTTAACTTGTGTTAGTGTTTGGCAGCCTTACAAATTTCCTTCTCTATTGTTCCTTTTGTAAATGTTTTAGTCGTTTACGGCATAAAATTCTATTTTGACGTCCACTTGCGGAAAGCGTTTTCTATAATATTTTTTATTCTCCTAATTAATTTCACAATGCGCCTCACCATTTTTTAAAACATTGCTCAATCACACTTAAGAATAACGCTGTTTTATTTAACTCATGACCACATATTAATAACTTTAATAGTCTCTACGAATAAAATTAAGATCAATTTAGGCCGGAGCAAGAGGAATGCCATAATATATGCCCAAAAGTATATTTGTGAATTGTGCAAAACATTGACAGAAACTTAGAGTGAAAGAATAAAAATATAACTGAAAAATATTCATTTAAAATTATACAA